>VDFB02268400.1:0-28235 GCA_007258455.2 Sequoia sempervirens | reverse complement strand
ATCACAATTATCTCTTTGCCTTTATTTTTTTCATGGCTATAATCAAGACCATAGTTAAATGATTAACTCCAACTTATCGAGCCCTTGATGAGCATGTATCTTATAGAGGCCTTATATTCTTTAGCCTTTCATTATGTTGTCCTTGATTACAATCCACTTATAGATAATGTGTATGCATATCATTGATGATGTGTGGACTGCGATCATTACCTGACACTATCATTTCATCAACATTTGACAGTTATCAAGCTCACTAGATTGTTATGGGGTATATCACTGTCTTTTAACCTTTGTCATACTTTCATGTCAGGGTTAACATTGTCTTACATTTATTTCTTCAAATTATGACAAAACTTAAAGTTATCTAACATTATCATCAAACTATGAGAAATTTCGATAGTCATATCATGTATGCCACTAGTCTTGTGAACTATCAAACATAGTAAAGAACCCTTTCATGATAGCCACTCATATCAGCCATGCCCTATAGACAAATGATTCTTTCATATTTTCCATTGATAATCGATCTTTAAACTCTACCCTAAGGTATCTTGTAGCCTTGTAAGTTACCAATAGATCACTATTCTTAGGGACTGCTATGTTGTTCTCACTATGTCAAATTGAAGACATTGGTATGCCACCTCCTAAAACTCTAGAAAGCTCAATCCTCCTTTCACTTTCTATTCATTGTCATTGAAAGCCTCTTTGTCGTGATTATGCCTTTTTGACTATCATACTTAATGTTCATGTCACCATGTCTATGAGTCTATAGGTCATGTTGGCTGATCTTATCATTGTCTAAATTAGCCTCTCACTATCATGTGGCCACCTACATGTTTGTAGGGTCTGTGGAATGCACTCCATGAACTATCACCTTTGAAACATGGTTTCTCCTATTTTTATGACTATCCTTTTTTTAAGAAAGTTGTGATCTGTGTTCTTCATTTATTATCCATGCACTCACATTAGTGTTCTCTCCTTAATGCTTTAGGTCTAGGTGAGTATCTAGGTCACTACCAAGTTTTCTCCTTCATGAGTAGGAACATTGTCATAATAATTTATGGGGAATGACCTTTGTATAACCTCATAGGATTGTATTTACGATTGTACTATTATAACTTTATGTGGTTGTTTTATTATATATTCTTTGTGACTTTAGATTGTCATATACAATCTTCAATGACTATCCTATTATAATTCATGTATACAAACACCTTGTGTACATGCAATCCAAAATTATTCCTTGACATTAAAAATATCATTGCATATTCCTTGACACCTATAAAATTTCATAAAACTATTGTCTAAAGGAAGCATACTAAGAAGGCCTTTGACTCCATTCTAGAGTATTCGTTGTTCCAAAAATTACAATATGTTGGTATTTATTATTGTCTATGTGATTTTCCTTTCTTTAAAATAGTACTTTAATTGTGTCATAAGGTTTATGAATATCGCTAGAAGTGTTGAATGTCTTCTTTGTCTTGTGATGGTTCTTTTATGGGATATAAAAGAATATATAATTGTCATACAACTATGATATTCCACTATATTGTCATACAACTATGATATTCCAATATATTGTCATACAACTATGATATTCCAATGGATTGTCATGAATATTTGATGACTTTTCCAAACCATGTGACTACCATTCACACTTTCTTTTACTAGTGACATTTACAAACTGATATTTTCACCAATAATATGATTCATGAATTTGATAAATAGTTATACCCCTTGAAGACTTGAAAACTACTGTGAGACAATTATCACTTTGTTTTGGATTCTAATGGCTTCTAAATTTATATTTAACACTATCTTATATACATATGAAACACTTCTTTGGATTATGAGGATATATTGCACATTAGATGAACTCTAACCATTAATATATGAAGATATAATTGAAAGGAGGCCAGGTACATGGAAAAGCTTTCAAAACCAATCTATCAGAGGAGAGAGTGTGCAAATTTATACAATTTCAAACCCTTATTCAATTACATTAAATAAGATGCATATAATAGGTAATGATAAACAACATTAGAGATATAATACAAATACATAGTTCACCAAATATATGGGGGAAAACCATTTCGAGAGAAAACCTCCACATTCTAAAAGCCTGAACAATGTATTATTTGTAAAAAACCAGTTACAATACACTTGCAGTGCGAGCCTCTACATGAGTTTATTTGTGTTTCAACTCTGGAGCCAATCCGACAACATAATAGTATCTCAATAATACAACAACCTCTAACTCCAAAATACAAGTGCTCAATACATATGAGCTTATAACATTGCATTAAATATACATTTCTAAAATCAAATTTCAAAGGGTGAAGATGCAACATAGAAAGCACCAAAATCACTACACATGTGTAACAATAAGTTTCTATTTGTAACCACATGTAATGTTGCAAGCCAATTGCCACTAAACCTGCACTTGGAAAAAAATAACCACACCTCCAAAACTCATTGTCCATGTAAAATCAATGCAAAAATAGAAAATGCCTTCATACACATCTCCACATATAATGGCAACTTCCAAATTGAATCCTCATCGGAAATAAAAACTACAAGTTGTAACACACAAGACAACATTGGATAATTATCAACATTAAATAATTAAATAATAAATGATAAGATAATTCAAAGGTTGAGACACCTTCATTTTCCTAACATTCTCCCATTTATCGAACACCTTTGAAGAGTCATTATGAAAGTAACATGATTTAACTACTAGAGGTCGTGAGGCCCATAGATTCTAAACGCCATCTGAACTTCTTTATGCTCACGGCTTTGTCAATGCATCTGCAACATTCATCAGAGTGTTAACCTTCTCCAAATTTACCTTTCCATCTTCCACCATATCATGAACAAAAAAAATAAGAATATCAATGTGCTTGGCTCTGGCATGGAAAGTAGGATTCTTTGCCAAGCAAAAGGAACTCTAACTGTCACAATAGATAATGATTTTTCCTACATCAAGCTCAACATTTGAACATAAAAACTTAATCCAAATGGCTTCCTTACAAGTATGAGTAGCTGTCATCTACTCTAGTTCTATTATGGACAAAAAAACTACAACTTGCCACTTACTCATCCAACTAATGACACCACCAAACATCACGAATACATATCCATTGGTGGGTCTTCTACTGTCAATATCTCCTACCCAATCAAAATCCACAAACCCATGAATGTAAACTGAATTCCTAGGTCCAAAAGGATAACCATGAAAACACATGGCATACTCAGAAGTATCTCACAAGTATCTAAACACTCTTTTAATTACATCACAATGTGCTCGCCCAAGATTAGCCATAAAATGACTTAGCACTCCCATTTCTTAGGAAATATCTAGCATCATATAGACCATAGCATACATAAAATTGCCTACTACACTAGCATAGGATACTCTGGTCATTTCCTTCATCTCAGAAGGAGACTTTGGAAAATATTCCACAGAAAGCTTCGTCCCTTACAACACATGAACAACTAACTATCTGCAAGCTGTCATGTTGAATCTTTCCAACACTACATTCACATACTTTAGCTTAACCAAAGCTTTTTGTTAGCTTCTTCTCTTTTTATCTCCATCCCCAAGATACATTGAGATACACCTAAATCCTTCATTTCAAATTGTGATGACGACTAGGACTTCAGATCTAAAATCAAACTTTTATCTTTCCCAAAAAATAACATATCATAAATATATAATGTAATGATAGGAAAATTATCATTAATAGTTTTTAGTAAACACAATGATCAAATTTTTAGATCTCAAAAATTTCCCAAATTCAACACAAAGGTGTCAAATTTATGGTACCACTTCCTAGGAGATTTCTTAAGACTATACAAAAAAAAATTCAACTTGCATACCAAACTTTCATTACTTTTAAACACACACTATTTAGGTTGTGACATATAGATTTCTTCCTCCAACTCACCATGAAGGAAAGCTATTTTCATATCCATTCGATCCAAATCATATGCTACTGCTAATGAGAAAAAGAACTAAATATATGTCAACTTTCTAATATGATAGAATATCTCACAATAATCTATTCCATCCGCTTGTGAATAAAACTTCACAACCAACCTTGCTTTATGCTTCTCAAACCTATTATCAAACTGACTTTCTTATTGAACACCCATTTGCAACCAATGGGTTTGCATCCTTCAAGCAAGGGCACCAAATCCCATGTATTATTTCTATTCAATACAACCATCTGCTCATCCATGGCTTTTGAATCTAGGAATTTTCATCACTCATACCCATAGCCTCTTGTATAGCCCTTCTCTCATAAGAATTAACAATCAAAGAATAAAAATAATTTGAATCCAAAAATGAATGAGAAAACCATTCAAGTGAATAACCAAAGGTATATCAAGTTGTCACCTATCTCTCATAGACCTCCTTAATTGCTAAGGTTGAGGTTCTTCTTCTTCTTGAGAACTTCAAGAGCTTCTTAAGCTCTCCTCATCATTAGGTCCATTTTGGGCTTCAGGTTCAACTTTCTTAGAGTCAAGAGGAAACTGAACTGCATCTTTTATATATCTTCTTCTATAGGTTGTAAAACATTGGAAGTTGGTTTCATTGCTATAAGACATTTCGACTGTAGAGAACCTTTTCAACCACTGGATCCCAAAGCTTGTACCTTTTCACACGAATACCATAACTGATGAAGATACATTTAATAGCCTTGTTTTCCAACTTTGACCTTTTCTCCCTTGGCATATGATTATATGCCTCACAACCAAACACACAAAGATGTAAGAGGGATTCTTTACCGATCACACCTCCATAGGTGTCTATTCAACAAGAGTTGATGTGGGAGATTTATTAACCAGATAGCATGCAATGGCAACAACTTTAGCCCAAAATTTTTGTTCAAGGCTAGCACCACTCAACATACTTTTAGCCCTCTCCATCAATGTCCTATTCATTCTCTTCGTAACTCCATTATGTTGAGGGGTATATGGAGTTGTCTTATTCCTTTCAATCCCATGTTCTTTATAGAAATTAAAATTTACAGAACAAAACTCACTACCATTGTAAATCCTCAAACACTTAATCTTCCTACCAATCTGATTTTCTATTAGGGCCTTAAACTCCAAGTAAACCAAATGAAGACTTCAAATTTACTTTTGAAAAAATAAACAAATGTCCTATAGTAATCATTTATAAATGAAACAAAATACATAGATTTGGATAATAAAGGAACATTTATAGGACCAAAAACATCAAAATGCACATGTCCAAAACCCTAGAATATTTGTGAGAACTATGATAAAAATGAACACAATTTTATTTTCCATAGACATAGTATTCGCAAAAATCAAACTCAAGATTACAATCATCAATTTCCTCAACAAGGTATTTATTTTTTAGGGTTCTCAAACCCTTTTCACCAATGTGACCAAGTCTTTGGTGTCAAAGCATCATCTTCTAAATAGGTAGCTTCATCTCCAAAGAATTAGCACCTTTAGACCTACTCAGAAAGCACGACCATCAGAAGTAGATACAACTTTCTTCTTTGTTGATGGTTCCAATGGTGAGGATAGTGACTTAGAATTTATTTTCTTCATCTCCACAAAAGAACTATTGCACCAAATCATGCATGCATCTACCTAAAATAAAATGCTTATCTAAACACCCTTAGAAAGCAACATATCTCCTCTTATCGTCTTACATCCTCCATTTTAGAGGACAACCTGCACACCCACATCATTCAACTTGCTTACAAAAAGAAGGTTCCATGCCAAACTAGGGATATGCATGACACCATCGATCTCCTTTACTCTACCATCTAGGAATCTTATCTTCACTCTTCTATGACCAACAATCTTTAAGTGAGAATCATCACCTAGGTACACCTTCCCACCATCATAACTTTCATACTTAGAGAACCAATCTTGATCCAGAGTCATGGGGAAAGAAGCACCCAAGTCTATCAACCACACATCTTGTGATGCATGCATTAAGAAAGTGGTGACAAAAGCATATGCATCACCTTGAGAGGGTTTATCAAAGTCAAAATCAAAGAACAACTTCTTTTTCTCCTCCTTACACTCTTTGTGGAAATGACCAGATTTTCCACAATCCAATATTTCACCTTGGTCTTACCAGGAGACAAGAGATCTCCCATGAGATTTGGGTTCTAAATTTTCTTTCTTCATGTTGTTCTTTTTGCCTTTTTCTTTCATTCTTCCTTGAACTGCCAGAGCCTCCTTAGCCATTTCAAAATATTTTCTTCGCATCTCTTCAAATAGTAATGAAACAACCACATCATCCATTTTAAAGGTGGTAGTGGTACTTCCAATGGCCATGAAAAGGTGGTCCCAAGAATTCGCCAGTGAGCACAACAAAGTCATGCGATGATCCTCCTCCTCCATTTTCACACCAACAGAGTTCAAGTGGGAAACAAGCATGTTGAATGCATTAAAGTGATTTGTGATAAATCCTCCTTACTCTATTTGTAAAGATTACATATTCTTCATAGGAAAAACTTATTTACTAGGGATTTAATCTGATAAATTTGAGCAATTTTCTTCCAAATAAGTGTAACGGTCTTCTCTTCATGAGTGTTTAGGAGTATTGAATTAGCTAAACAAAGTCTTATCATACCCTTAGCCTGCTAATCCATCATATCCCAATCTTTTTGTTTCATGCCCATTGACATCGTTTTAGAACAACTGTCCATAAATTAAAATTATTAAGCATGTCTTCGATCTTAAGCTTCCACACCTTAAAGTTGCCTCCATTAAATTTTTCTATCTCAGTTCTACTAGATTTGCTCGCCATCTCCTTCCTACAATAGGGTTGACAAAAAATTTTTGCAACAAGATCCCACTCAAATAAGATCAGTACAAATAACCCTTTAACCCACACTAGGAAACAGAGGTGGTCAAGCCTTGATACCAACTAAAAGGAAGCCAGGTATGCATAAAAGATTCCAACACCAATCTATTAGAGGAGAGAATGTGTAAATTCTACAGTTTCAAACCCTTATTCAATTACACTAAAGAAGATGCACATAATAGGTAAATATAAACAACATTAGAGATATAATACAAAACACATAACACCAAATATATGTGGGGAAAACCATTTTAGGAGAAGACCCCACACTCCAAAAGCTTGAACAATGTATTAGATCTGTAAACAAACAGTTACAATACACTTGTAGTGAAAGCCTCTACAAGAGTTTGTCTGTGTTACAATTTTGGAGCCAATCCAATAGCATAATGGTATGCCAACAATACAAAACCTCTAACTCCAAAATACAATTGCTCAATATATATGAGCTTACAATGCATTCATTAGACATTTCTAAACTCAAATTCCAAAGGTTGAAGATGCAACATGGAAAATGGAAAAATCACTACTCATGCATATCGGTAAGTTTCCAATTGTCACATGTAATATTGCAACTACCAATTTTCATTAAACTTGCACATGCAAAACCTGTACCTGCCAAAAAATAACTGCACATCCAAAACTCACATTCCATACAAAAACATGAAAATAAAAAATTCCTTCATGCACAACTCCACCTGTGAATAGTAATTTCCAAATTAACTCCTCCTTGTAAATAGAAACTGCAAGTTGTAACTCACAAGACAACATGGGATAATTATGAACAAATGTAAATAATTAAATAATCAATGTTAAGAAAAATTAAAGGTTGAGACACCTTCATTTTCCTAACAATAATGCCTAGTCTCCTTCATTTGTTCAATAATCTCTATGCAAGTTACCACAAAAACATTATTTCTTCCATACTACTAGACCTATTTACCATACCATCAAATCTATTTAAGGTTTTTGAGACTACCTCAATGTTTCTTAGGTATTCCATCTTTGACATTTCATTGACCAGATCATTCAAATACTATAATATTTTTTTCTTTTTCTTACAATGCTTCCTCTCATAGGATACAATCCTTCTAATAGTTCCTCAAAATATCTATGGTGTTTGGAAACTCTATTATATACTCTATTATGTCTAGTTATGAATAAATTTATGACAATATTTATCACTATTTGATAAAGATTTGGTGATTCAATTGATCTTTTAAATGGTAACATAAATTTGGTAAGGTGTAGAGTGCATACCACATAACACCTAGATCTTGGAGAAATTTGAATGTGTGGATGAGGTGTGAAAGAGTCCCTATAACCTTTCTAACCTCCATGTAACATGTCTTGCAATGTGGATGAAGTGTAAATGGACTTATGAAAAACCTCCAATGTCATTGCAATGTGGTAAATCTCCCTTTTAATCTTTGCAATGTGCCCTATTCTTCATGCATGCAATAAGGAAGCAAACTAGTTCCCACACCAAACATAGGGGGTGACTCCTTCAAAGCCAAGCACACAAACCCTAAAACTCTCAAAAAGAAAACTCTTAACCTTTTCCTTCTTCTTTTGGTGTGAAAGTTAACAAGAATTGCAAGTTTATTTTTTCCTTTTGTTTATAAACCAAGACTTAGGACTTAACATTGTAGGTCTAGGACCCTAAGGACATAAAATAAAAATGATGACCTTGGAAAAATTTAGACCATGGTGAGAAGACAATATTAATAGGAACATGTACCACATAATCAACAAATTCAGCTGGAAAATAAACCATCTTCAAAAACAAAGGAGTGGTAAGAAGCTTCAAAAGATGAAGATGAGGATGCAAAAAATATACAAGAAAACATGGAGATGCTACAACTGACTTTAAAGAGATTTAAACAAGAAAATCCTCTTGAAAGGCATGATCCTAGTTTATATATTGCCTTGATTTCTAATGATGGGGAACCTAGTTGTTATTGGGAAGCAAGGGATGATGTTGAAGGTACTAAATGGAAAATGATAATTCAAGAAGAAATGGATGCTTTGAAGAATAATAAAATATGAGACACGTTAGAACTCCCAAAGGGAAAAAAAATATTGGCTACAAGTGGGTCTACAAATTGAAGAATTGTTTTGATGAGAAAGTTGAAAGGTATGACTCACAAAGTTGGTAGAAAAAGGATATTTTCAAAAGGAAGGTATTGAATTCCATTTTTTTACTAGTTGTTAAACTTGTTTCTATTTGAGTAGTATTAGCACTAGTTGCTTTACTTGATCTTGAGTTAGAACAACTAGATGTTAAAATAACATTTTTACATCGAGATTCAAAGGAAGAAATATTTATGGAACACCCAAAATAATTTATTCATCACAAAAGAAGATTTATTTTCAAACTCAGAAAGTTATAAAAAATAGCATTGATGTTGTGTAGGATTCACTCACCAATATCTAGAAAATATTATCCTCAATATGCTGATTGGACCTCATAATCAAAATGGATGTAGAGTTCCTTACATGTCAATCTAGAGTGGCTTAGGGTCAATTTTGAGTAGCACAAATATATTATTTGATACTTGAATATGAATTGGTAGACAATAATCTTGTACAAACTAATTTCTATAACTTTTAATATTTGAGTGTGTAATGATGATGTTATTTAAAAATACCTTTGGTGAAGTCATTGGATTTATAGAGTTAAGTTATTGTAGGTTAGTTGCCTTGATTGACCAACTTCATGATCATGGGAAAATATTTGAAGACAACATTCTTAAGCATGCATATGTCCTAGATGCATATTCTAATTTTGATGTATATGTGTTTGTTTTTGAGCTTGAAAATATATATTTCTTAAATGATTTTCTCCTTGATAGGCCATTTGATTTTCATATAAAATTAAGTGCACATTGAATGCTTTTAAACATAAAAACATAAAATATCACACAAATGTGTACTAAGTCGATGTTGGGAATAAACTTCTCAACCTTGCATTTCTAATATTCACTTATTTAATACTTTGTTCTCATGTCCCCTTTGTAAGATTAAAATAATTTATAATATTATTTAAATTGGGCTCGATAATCTCTAATTCTAAGGGAAACTTAATATATTAATGTAATAATAAAAAGTTAAATACTTTAAGGGAAATTTAAGACTCAAGTGTCCAATTTGAAAAATGTATATCAAGGAGGCACTTATTTTCATTTGAGGAGAATATAAGTCATCCTTTGTATATTTTTAGATTTGAGCAATTTGTTGAATCTAGATCATCCAAGCACAAAAATCCTTGGTTTTTTTTGGGTTTGAGAGGAGAAAAACTCTTTTGGGTTCCAAATTTGGGATCAAGGATGAAAACCCTTGTTTGCAACCTTGGGCAATTCCATCCGAGGATCACAATTGTGTTGATTTATGGAGGAATTGTAGTTTGTATTGCTACAATATTGATATAGTGTATGTTGCTACTTTTTGGAGATTTTATATAAGGTTCTAGTGATAGTGTAATTTATTTGTGGAATCAAACATTTGGAGGATTGTTGTTGACTGATGTTCTTTTTGTTGTTCATTTTGAGTACCATTAATGGTTCGTGTTGGATTTGTTAGCCATACTAGTCTCCTATTCCATTGGAGCGTTATTATCCACCACACAACAATGGAGGAGGGTTATTTGAGAACACATGGAGATTGCAACAACTGTGTGGAATTAAATATGTTATTCTTTGATACTAAGGTTTGTTATTATTTTAATCTTGTCATCAGACAATCACATCCCTTTACATCATCACTAGTTACATTATAGGGCTTCTATTTACCAATTTGAATTGAAAGAGGTTTGAGTGGGTATTATAGTTGTTTTGAAGAATACGTGTATTGACTATATTTTGGAGTAGATTTAAAAAATAAAGCAATAACTGTTTTAGATTGATATTTCATTGTGATTTGTATCCCTAAAATTCAACTTATTTTGGACAATAAACTTAGTTTGGATTTCTCCAAGTGAAAATTTTGAATTTGGGGTGAATCACAAGTCCTTTGGGATCAAACTTAAGCGCCATGAGATTGACCAAGGAATTCAAAATCCTAAGATAAAAAATAGGTGCATAACGACATGATATTTTCACAATCCATGACATAAATTATAAACCTCTTAATAGACAATCATGTATAGCTTTTTTGCATCATGATGATAAAAAACTTTACACAATTGTATATTGTATATTAGAAAATTAACAAATTAATAGATACATATAGAATTTGATTGATAATATAACAGATCTCAAAAAATAAAATTGAATAGAATTCAATTAGTGATTGAATATATAAATGAAAGTAAATTAAAATTGATAAAGGTCAACAAATGAACGAAACTTAAAAAAATATTATTTATTTGAATCCAAGCAAATAAATTTCACATACAATATTGCACCTTACATCAGTGTGAAGTATGGATAATATTGGGTGCTATTAGATTTCCACAATCCATAAGAACACCAACTTTGTTATTTCTGGATTTAATTGTATATACTTACCTATACACAATCCAATCCAGAAATAACAAAATTGATGAATAGCATTCTCAAAATAAGGGAAAAATAATTTTACATATAAGAACAATGTGCAACGAATCTCAAAGTCCTGAGTAAACTTGAAAGGACCCACGGATCGCCTACCTGTGACTTCGCCATCAATGACAATATAAGTGATCCTAAAACTTCTAACTGTAAAATTTAAACGTTTTGAATGAGACTTTATGGTTTTCCATTATTGTCCCGCCAATGTCAATCAATCTCTACACCGCGCTTACAAATACGTCTTACACTGCCCACCTATTGCCATTCCGTGCATCTCTGCAATTCTTTCCCCACTTGTTCTTCAAACACATTGAAGAATAAGAATGGAGTTGCAGGCGGATCTGCTTCTTCCACCAAGGTCTCAGCATGTGGTTATTTCTCTGGAACAACAGCAAAACAAGGAGAACTCTCCTCCATTTTTAGCAGGCAGATCGCCAACACCATTTCCTGCCCTACATCTTTTGAAGAGGCAGCCTCTGCAAGATATAACCCACCTGTTTTCTACCAATGCCAATGCCCAATCTATCTATAATGTAAGTTTTCTTTATATTTTACTCGCCTTGTTGTCATTTTCTTGGCTATGTTGTCTGAATCGTTTGGCTGATAAATCTTTTCTCTTTTTTCAGGGAAGAATGTCCGCTGTAGTGGAGATGAGGGGGTTGGTGGATCAGACCTCAGGTGTTAGAGATAAGAAGAGAAAATCCACAAATCTGTCACATGACAGCAATATTAGTAGTTCTAATCTGAAGAGACCATTGCTTAGAAGAGGCTTCAGATGAAACGCTGATTTTGTAGCAGGCGTTCACAAGATTTGTGCTTCTTTATTGTAATCAGCAGTTCTGAATAAGCTCTGGTCTCAAATCAGCTTTGGGGACAAATTACAATAACATACCCCTAAAAGTACCTACTACTGTGGTATTGAATGAAAAATGGGTGTATTGGAACACGAGAGGCCGGAATAATGCCCTCTTTCGTTGTTTACTAATGTTCAGCATTATGAATAAAAAGGCCCATTTTTTCATATCGCAGCTAGAGTCATAAATATTTTGCCTCTGTTTTCATATTGTATCACGAGCTCTATTGTGATCGATCATACATTTTCTATGATATTGAATGTCTACAATCCTTTAATGGATCTAATTTTTCCCATAGCCCGGCATTCAGATTTATATCGCAGACAAACGAAAAAGTCGATCGCTAAATTGGTGCAAATATCCTGTTAGCCATAGCTCTAAAGAAAAGGCCGGGCTTTAAAGACCACACACTAAGCTTTGACCGCTTAGGTGTGCATGTGGGGCCCTCTTAACGTCCCGTTTTCCGTTCTGTTTTCAGGTGCGTTCCTCTTCTCTGCACGGTAACTGTCACTGCGACGGTTAAGTTTTCATTTCAATTTTGAATCTTCCCTACGAAGGCCGTTTGGTGGATGGCGGTCACTCTAATTTTTTGAAACCGACTCCCGCCCATCCGCGCATTGCTCAAATTCCCGCGCTGCAAATGTTATGCACTGTTTAATTACATTAAAAAAAAACAGGTCTCCAAGCGCTAGTCGAACTTTTTACATTTGCCAGCGTAGTCCCAGCCGGTGCCAAAATGGGAGCTTTGGAATAGAGAATCCATTATAGCACGGAGGGTTTAGGAAATTTGTCAGATGGTGTAGTTGGAAATGCTCTCGTAGACATGTATGAAAAATGTAGAAGCAAAGACAGGTACGTGAATTGTTTGGCTGAATGCCTAAAAGATGTGGTCTTATAGAATGCTACGATTGCAGGATATACACAAAATGGTTTGTTGAAAAGGTTTTAGAAACTTTCAAGCAAATGCAATGGCAGGTGTAAAAGCCAGAATCCTCAACCTTGCCAGTACCCTCCCTACCTGTGCCGAAATGGGAGCTTTGGAACCGGCTATGCACACCCATCATAGGGATGAATTTTGTGAGATGTTGTAGTTGCAACTGCCCTGGTAGACATGTATGCAAAATGTGGAAGCATGGACAGGACACGCGAACTGTTTGACAATGTCCCTCAAAGAAATTTGGTCTCATGGAATGCCATGATTGCAGGATATGAACAAAATGGATTTGTTGACAAAGGTTTAGGACTTTCAAGCAAATGAAATTGGTAGTTGTAGAGGAATCATTCTCCCCGCCTGTGCCAAAATGGGAGCTTTGAAACACGTATGGACATCCATCAAAGCATAATGAAGGGGCATTTTTGTCTTATATTATAGTTGGAAATACTGTATGGGAAATGTGGAAGCATAGGCGTGTGAACTGTTTAACAAAATGCCTCAAAAAAATGTGGTCTTATGGAATGAAATGTTCGAAGGATATGCACAAAATGGATTTTGTGCATCTAGACTATGATGCATAGAGTGCATATACATTGTTGAGTTATATTGTCAAAGACTTATTTTACAATAATATGGATATTTAATTGAATTGTTTTCATAAACCTACAAGTGTATGAAATGAAAAGTTAGAGGAAGTGGAGAGAAAGAAAAAGACAAAAGGTGAGGAACACGCCAACTAAATTGAAAGATGTTTGACCATTAGAAAATGGAAGAGAAGGGCTCACAATTACCCTTGCCATTTTGTATAGTTATTTTGTTTGGATTGATTGTTAGAATGGGACATCGTGAATCAATCTAAGGGACAATCAAGTGCATAAGACATGAGCATGTAATTGATTGATTCACTAACTAGGAGCATCTAATCATTCATTATAGTGTCTAAAGGTGTATGAATATCTTCCTAGTTACTTGGCACAACACCAAAATTGATAACCTTGTACACAATCACTCCTCTACCTATTACAACAAGATATAATAAGTTTACAACCTTTGAATGTTAGTTATCTTTCATAACAAAATTGATAAAATAACTCTCTTCTAGCTTAGTGGCAGCCCCTTGTTTTTATTTGATAGTATTGAGACAACCCATTATCATCATTATAGTTTAGCTAGGATTTTGATTACAAATGTGATTAACCTTGAATCTAGTGTGGTTTCTAAAGTCCCTTTGAATGTTGAAGATTGTCTCCTTATGTAAGCAATAAGGGTTTAAAGAAAGGACAACTCTCCTTGATTGCCAAATTCCTCTAATGACACCATATCTTCCATGCCATTTTGACTATAGTTGTATTAATAGTCCTCTAGTAAGACATGATTATTACCCTAAATTAATTGTTAGAACACAACATGATAGTGTCCATGTCTTGATGAAAACATTAGGACATATAGGTAATTTTTTACTATCACAAGGTTGGTGTGATTATTCTTATGACATAAGTGCAATAGTCCTTTTAGGATAATTGTTTATGATTACATAATGAAATGAAGTAATAACTATGCAACATTGTTATACTACAATGACTATCTCCTTCCTTGATGACAACCTACTTTATATGTTTGACAATAATTTGTATTTAAATAGTTTCTCCCATCTTTATGAATAAAATCTTGAGACCTTGATGAGAATGCTTCAATGGCATGAGATTATTAATGGAGAGATTATTGTTCTATATGGATGACTAGGTGCATGGAATTCATCATGATAATACTTCTCTCGTTTATGGTAGTCATTGAATTTTTTATGATTATAATCGATATGCCTAGAGGTCAATATTAGAGCTAAGAGTAGCAAGGTCCCAAGTGCCATGATTAGAATTGGTATTGATGATGGAAATTTACCCTTAATAAGATAAAAAATTATAATATTTCCATAACAATTTGTATATTTCTTGAATATTATTGGTTACCATGATGCTTTTGACTTGAGAAGACTGATATAACACAACAAACAATAATAATATTTCTAAGATTAAGGATAGTCATGATTTTTGTGACCACATGAGTAACTATGTATATTATGATTATGGCTATACAATAGCCTTGGGATAATGTATTGTGT
The DNA here is from genome assembly GCA_007258455.2 of Sequoia sempervirens. Taxonomy (NCBI): domain Eukaryota; kingdom Viridiplantae; phylum Streptophyta; class Pinopsida; order Cupressales; family Cupressaceae; genus Sequoia; species Sequoia sempervirens. Next base: position 12,916 of record VDFB02268400.1, on the reverse strand, counting down.
AGTTTACATAAGACTAAGGAATTAAGACTTATTGAATGGAGTCCCTTAATTGTCTTTCTAATACCATGATTGTCATCACTCACATGCCTGTCCTTCTCATTTATAAGTTTACAAAACAATAGCATTATTTCCTCATAGATTTCAATGATACCATTTGACTAGAGACTTCCTTGGAAGAATAAGACTATCCATAGAAGTAATATGATATTTTGTAACAACCCTGCAACTTCCTTCATTTCTTGTAATATTCTTCAGGGCAAATTTATAGAAATCAATGAGAAAATGAGCTACAAGTCTATGCTCCAAGGCACATAATAATCATGAATATCACTATGTTTTGACATCTGAGGACCTTATCATAACAAAAAAATTAAAGTAGTTTATAACTTAACACTCAATAAAATCATACAAGGACAATTCTATATATTATTGATGGCAATATTTTGACTTAATGACAAGGAAAATCTCAACAATACTAGATGTATTTTGGGACTATCTCCTCTATATGTGTGTGGTATGGAATTTTTAAGTAATATAAGATTATCATGAAAATCCTCTTAGGTGATATTGGACTAGCCAATTGGTGATTACTATCCTACAAGAACAAAATGGTAGAGTTTTGCATGAAGTGATCTTAGTCTTGATACTAGCATTTATGATACTCTTACTCTTGATGAGATAGTCCTCTTAGTTTTCATCATTGACTTTTAATTGATGCCTAGCAATAAGGTGGAAACATTCATAATTTAGTACACCTAATTAAATCCTACATAAAACCTATTATTGTTGTTTATTATGGTAACATTAATAAAACTATCTAGGCACATGAACATCCTAAAGATTCATGCTAGCCTTAATAACCATGACTATCCTAAATATTTATGTTTTTAGTGATTTCCTGAGAGTATCCTTTATCTTATTGTTGTTCTCTATAATGGCACAATGATAATACATAAGAAATTAAGTGAACATGTCTAGCTTAATTATGATAATAACCTATTTTGACAATTGTTATCTTATGGAAACATTAGCGTTCCTACTAGTTTCTATGAAAGAATTATAACTCATTCTCATAAGAGGCATAAAACCTATAGAATTGATGCATGACTTTATTTTATGTCTTTCTATGATAAAGTCTAATTTAAATTATAGTCTTCTTTGTTGTCTTTAACTCCCTCTTGAAATTCTTAGCACTGTCAATAAAGACTCTATGGATACCATACAAATATTCTAAAGGTAGGATATCCCCCATGATGTTATTAAGATAGCCTAAGAAATATTATAGTCCATTAGTCATCGTATAACATCTTGTGCCTATGTTTGATAATGTTATTGTAGATGAAGAATTATTTTGGATGGCAACTTTATCCAGGCTAAGTATCTAGCCTCTATTTTGTTGAATTATTTCTTAGGTTAATACTATCTTATTGTTGTTGTAATATCCCTAAGATGCCATTTATTGTTGAAAACATGGTTGTTCTCAAATGGTGTTGAATATTCCACTTATTTTTTTGACATATATTTATTCTTTCTTAGTAGACTATTACCCTTGTGAGAAATGAATTTTACACTTCCTTTATAATCATAAATTTGGTAAGGAAGATATAACACACTATCTAGGGTTTGGTGAAAGTACTTGTCAAGGTTATTTCAATTGGTATGAGTGTTGAATGTTGACCACCCAAAGAAAACAACAATATTTACTATGTAGGACACTCATATAGGATGATAATGAATTTATTTATCTCTACAATCATACTTACACTCTAATGGTGAAATGTTGATTAATATGAAAAAAATATTCTTTATGGATTGAATGAATTTATTGGATCTAAGGAACGATGTTGACCTTTAAATAAATATTCCAACTACACAAAATAAAATTAAATATATTAGATCCTACACATAATTATACTTGTATGGATGTCAAAACATAAATCACCATACTAAATGATATACTTTTTAGGTACATCTCACAAAAACTAAAACCTTTTAATTCTATCTCTACCCACGGTTGAAGAGGTATGCATCTACAACCTATTTTATCATAGTTTCTTGAAATATTAGGACACATTTATCAAGATTTGTGTGTAGAAATAAAGATTTTTCACTATATGGTGTTTCCTTTGCATTGAGATTCAAAATGAGTTTGTAAATCACTACAATTAATTAACCCTAAGGTTAAATCCAATAAAACAATATGTTTCAAAAATATTTCCATATTGCAACACCAATTACACATAGTAAAAATCTAGTTTTATCTTTGTAACAACTATAGGGGGATTTTGATATCAAACATCAAAATGTGTTGGATCTTGTAGTTGTTGTTACACACCAAAAAAAATTCCTCATATAGCTTTTATAAGGGTTATGGATCCTAATTGACAATTGTAGCTTTGTCATGCTAGGTGAGGGTATTCAAAACATACCAAACTATCAATTTTAGCCCCAAAAGGATTGAGAAAATATAGGTTATTGATGATCCACTAAAGGGAATCTAATGGCGCATTCAAGGTATGCCATATATTTAATGATCCATATTCAAACCTTCATTCTAAACTACCTTCTTGCCATCATTTATTTATTTAAATTCTTGGCACAAATGTTATTTTGAAAGATAATAAAGGGTTTTGATTCTTCAAGGAGGGTTTGTAAAGGTTTTAGATACTAAAAAATAACTTTCAAGCTATTTACAAGACTATTTAATGGTTTTATGAGATTTTTAAGGGGTAAATATCATGGTGAACACTTAGAGACTTTTCTAATGTCTAAACAACAGTAACATAGCATAAAAAGTCTCCTTAAACTCTCAAATCAAAATGTTTGATGATAGTAACTTAGATACTATCTAGGAAATAAAATACAAACAAGATGTGGAAATGAGAACCCAAATCACATATTGCTAGGTCACAAACTAATACCTCATCTTGGAAAAATTCTAACTAGTTCAAGTATTTAGATCTCACAATCTAATAAGCTCATCAAGAACCAAAGAAAACTAGAACACTTAAGCTAGGAGAAAATTTGATCAATAAATTTGAAAATAAATAAAGGGATTCATCAAATTATTTTTGTGAAAAATGGGTTGTATGCAAGGCACAACATGTTTCTAGCTAGCTTTGTAGGTAAATAGTAAAGAAAAAATAGTGACACAATCCTATACTATTAGGATTGATATTATCTTTCCAAGTAGGTGTAGATGTGCATTTTAAGTAGCATATAATGAGCTTCAAAATTGAATAGGATCACATCGCTCGTCCATTAAATTCATAAGGAAATAATAGCTAGAGTAAGTCCATATCAAATAAATAATTTGATGAATTCTATCAAATCACTTTCAACACTTAAAATATGTTGGATTGAGCACTTAAATGAACCATGAACTAGGAAAGTGATCATAGAATTATGGTTTATGAATAAGACTTGTAAAGAAAAGCATTGAAAATATATAAAATGTGCCTCAATGTGTTATCAAGTGCAAGGTTTATGAGATGCATTCTGATGAGTTCAATATTTGATCTTGTTAATTATTCTTATTTCTTTCTCTTTGAAACATTTCCAATACATTCCTAAAACTTTGTCACTAATATTTAAAGTATAAAGCATTGAAACTTGATAAATGATGGTTTGATAAATTTTTGCATCTTAAGATGATTCTTTCTGAAATATGATATCACATTATGATGAATTATGGTAATTATAGCATAAGTATTTTGGAGAAACTAACCATGTAACAAAGGCAATAGAAAACACATAGCCGCAAAACTATCACAGACTCGCCGCTACAAGAACAACCATGTGTAACTAGAAAGGTTGAGTTCTTGCAACCAAAGAGGTGGGATGTCACACAACCATTGGAACTAGAGATGTAGATAATATTAATTATCAATAAATTCCCTCATAAAGGATGGGAAGGAATTCCACATTAGCATATAATGACAACATTGCAACAATTCTTTTATTGCATGTACACTGTGCAATTATTTTATTGCATATTGTAATGTCGTAAAATTACACCCCATGGTAATTTCACATTTGCACATTTTACCCTCGCATTTATGGTGCCTAGCCACATTTATGACAAGAATCTTATGATTCAAAATTTAGTGATTTCAAATCCATAAGGACAATGACGAAGCGGTCATGGTCTGCCACCTCATTTCTTATGAAATGATGAGTTGGATGCTTGCGTGGTGCACAGATGTCCGTGCAGTGTGCTAGCATCCTCATACTTTTGCGAATTCAAATAAGGAATCTTGGAAGTCTTGGCTCGTGACACGTGTCGTCATGGTAGGATTTTGAGCTCGTAATGGATTTTCTCGCCCATGTAGCTACACAAAACTCATTCTTTCACTCTCATTTGCAAGACTTCTCACTTGAACTCTCTCCAACTTTCTCTCTTCATGCTCTTCTCTTCTACATTGTGTTTCTACAAAAAGGCTCTATTGGATTGAAGTCTCATCAATAGCCAAAGCTTTCTTGCAAGCACTCAACGTCACATCTATCAAGCCAAGAGGGAGCCAAAAACTATTGGTAATGCTCTCTTGCTTCTTATCTATTTTCTAGCATAATATCTATTGTGTCAATATTTTGTGATACGATTTCTCCTTTGTAGCAGGTTTTTCTTTTATCATTTTAGTGTTTATTTTATGATACGAGTTCTCCTCAGAAGCGGGGTTTGGTTTTATCACTCTTGTGCCTATTTGGATTTGTGTCTATTATTCTCTCTATCTATCTAGATGTTCGTGGAGGTGGGAACACCAAAATGGGGGTTTGACTAAGGCAACCCCCAAAACAGCCCAACATTTTCCTCATTCACCTTGTGTGCAAGCTATTTGAGTGGAGCTTTGCGGGAGGGTTTGAAGCGTAGGACCTTTTGTATGTTGGTATCTTGCCTTCTTTTCCATTTACCTACATTCTTGATTTTTGTTAAATCGATAGGTTAAACAAACCTCAAATTTTGAGTAGTTAAGTAGATCCTTTGAGTTTTGTTTGAGGGTTAATAGCTCTATCTATACAGGATGCCAACGCATCTTTGGGACTACAGTGTGCCACACTAAGGTCTCACTCCCATGCTGTCATCTTTTGGCCGAGAGCTTCTCCTTCTATCTCATAAATCTCATTGGTCTGCTCTTTCAGTCATTGAAGTTGACCTTATCATTCTCGAAGCACTTCTTTTGATACATTTTTGCAATCTCTTTCATCTTGCTCCTTTCATTTAAAGTCGAGGTAGTGTTGAGGTAGTTAAGGGAAATTCGTTCCCTTTAGGATCTTATGTGTCCTAGAGACTTGGGAGTAGAGAATCCCCTTCTCTACACATACATTATGCCATCTTTATTGTGTACACTATGTCATATGAGAAGCATCAAGAGTGTATCAAGAGGGATCATGCAACTAATAAAACTCTAGTCAAGATAGTTAGATCCTCAATGAACATGGTATTCATGAATATTAAAGCAATAAAGTGGTTTATAACCTAAAGTAGAACTATAGAGAAAAATCTAGCTAAAATGATAAGGCAATTGAAAGAATATAAGGAAACAATGTTCAATTAGAGAAGTTTGACCTTATTTGTAGGGATACTGTAACTATGGTTGCTATGGGGAAGAAGAGGAAGTAGAGAAGTTGTTATTTGGTGAAGAAGAGGAGACATTAGCAATAGGATAAAATAAGTCACCTAAAATTTAAAGCTTTCCAAGGAAACTTTGGAGATGAAAGATGCAAGAAATTCCTAGGTAGAGGAAGAAAAAAAATCAAAGAAAATTATCAATTACCAATGGTGTGTTATCAACCAACACATTCCCCAAGCTAAAGAGACACTATGAGGAGATGAACCTTGTGGACAAAGAGTCACCTCCCATTTTATAAAAATCAAGTAGAGTTTCTAAAGAGTCCATGCATAAGTAGTGAATCCTTAATTAGGTTAGAGAAAGCAAGATCAAGAAGCAATTGTGTATGATATTTATGATAGATATTACAAAATGTGTTCTTAGATGTTAAATTGCCTAGAGATAATGATAGAGAAAGTACTTTGGTCAAGTAGAAAAGGAGTGAAACTAGAAAAAGAACCCATGATAAAGAGAGAGAAAAATACCCAAGAGTAGAGAATAGATTGGGAGAAAGGATAATCCCTCACCATGCAAAATAAATCAAGAACATGTTTACATCCTCCAAATATGGATGGACATATGATCTTAAGCTCCCTATTTTGGTAAATACACCAAGGATGCTAGTGAACATCTCTTTACCCTAGATTTCCATTTGAGTGGGGTTGGCATTAATTATGAATAGACCCAATTATATGATTTTGTGGAGACCCTCAATGATGAGGCCCTGAGATGGTGTATTAAAGAATACCTTGAGCATGATATAACATGGAAATAATTGAGTGACTTATTTTTGACAAATTTCTATTCACCTAAGGCATGAAAAAAAACATAAATAAAATATGGAAGATGACAAAAACTAGAAGGAATCATTAAAATATTATGAATAATGATTTAAAAGTGCGATTAGAAAACTAGAAGAAACCTGGACAAAAAACCAATGAATTGGATGGTTTATTTTAGGGTTATCCCCTCACATTAAATAGAAAAAGTAGATGAGAAGATTTCATCTTTGTATAAGGATGTAGTATTTAATTGATCGCTAGAATAGAATCCTAGTCAAAGATATGGGAGAATTATATATTAGGAAATGATGAAATTGATAATTTCAAATTAGACTAGGAAAATGTAGTGCTGAAGTAAGAAATTCTAATGAAAGGTGAGAAGGTTATGACATTTTCCACACCTAGAAGAAGTAAAATTTGGTCTAAAAATTATAGTAGGAAAGAACATCTAAGGAATAATTTTTTGATAATCAAAGGCATCGGGAGGGCTACCATGCCAAGAGGGGAACTTGAGAAATCCCCTAAAAAGTTAGTAAGTATATACTATAAAATATAAAGCGGTACAAACATAACACAAATAGGTGTCCAATGTTACTTCATGAAGAAGATGAATATAAAGAAATGGTTCATGGATTGACTAGGGAAGCATTTTTTGGATATGGGTATGGATAGAGCATAAGGTTTAGCTATAAGAGAATTGAATATTTATTTGGCACATGTATAGTGAGAACATCGATTGAGAGAAAGTATAAGACCACTTAACAATATAGACTATGTGGTACCACCAATTCAAGATGCAAGACCCTCCATGTGTTACCATGATAAATATTGAGAAGGAAGTAGTAGGGGAGGCTACCACAATAATGATAGAGGTATGTCAAAGAAAGAGAAAGTACCAAAAGGTCAAAATGTTGTAAGTATGGTAAACTAGGACATTATGCTAATGAATGAAAAAGAAAAAAAAGGAGGAAATTCTATGTGATTTTGTGGTGATAAATCATTTGATATTTCTAGTTGTACCAAATTTAATAGTTCTATAAGGATGTGTTGGCACCATGATCAAAAAGTGAATAATTGTCTAGTCTAAATATAACCTATGATGCTAAAGTAGTAATGAACAACTAAAATAGATGAGAAAATGTTAGACAATGTATGAATCAAATATAGAAAAAGAAAATGTAGAATAGGAGAATCCTCATTGACAAAAGAGAAATTGGAAAAATTATACAAAGGGAAAAAAAGAAAAACTCAAGAAAAAGGCCATGTAGAAACTTAGAAAAAGAGAAAATGAAATCAATAATTACCTAGGGTGGGTTTATGAAAACAATTCAACTAAATGTCCATGTTATCATAAAATAAGTCTTTGGCAAATACCTAATAGTATATTTGCACTCTATGCCTCTAATTTTATGAAGCCAACATCATCTAGTCTAGATTGTCAAAATTTCAAAACCAAAACAAAACCAACTTTTTAATTTTTAGAAACTGAAAAATAAACCCTTGCTCCTTCCTTATTAGTATAGGTGTGATATGGTGCACATTATTATAGCGCAACCTATTTTTCAAATCACTTCATTTAGCATCACCAATAATATCCACAAGAACATTTTGGCTATTTAAAATAATAGAAATAGTTACAATCTCTCACAACAATTTCTCAAGCAACAATATTGGAGATAAATTTTGTTATTGTGTGACAATCAACACATACCGAAGATTCTAAGAATGTATCTAACAAACCAAAAGCAATTGCCAACTTTTCACTATATTGACAAAGAATAATTATTTTCCTTCCTTTTCCACATCACTAAGTAAATATCTTGAATATGGAGAATGCCCTGCTGCCTTCATCTCCCAAGCCAATCTCTCCAACTTTGCATAGTTCTCATGTGTTTGTGGATGCGATCTATCCCCTAAAAAAAGAAGCACACACTATTTTATGACCTTCAATCCAACTACATCCAGGGATCTCTTTAATTCTTTATCATTTATCAATCTCCTTACCATTTGAGCCTCACACCACCTGCCCATGCCGACATAGATGTTTGAGAGAAGAATATAAGTAACACCATTTTTACGATCCAAATAAAAAAGCAAGGTCACTGTAAATACTCCTAAACCTATATCCACATGTGATCTGCAGGCACCAAGAATAAGTTTAACCGATATCTTAATGATAAAGTTTAGGGTATCTACCAGAGCAGTTGTAAGTACAACATCTCACAAAATCCTTCTATCCTTTATGCTTTGTGTATGTCCATACCTTGTTCCTAAGCCTCCATTCGACATAGGCAGCGAGGACGCTGGCAAAATTTGTAGAGTCTGGCTTTACAGTCGCCAATTGCAATTGCTTGAAAGTTTAAAAAGCCTTTTCAACAAATCCATTTTATGAATATCCTGCAATTAGGGTATTCTGTGAAAACACATTTCTTTGAGGTGTTCTATCAAACAGTTCACATTGTTTGTCTGTGCTTCCACATTCTGCATACATGTCTACCAGGATAGTTGCAACTACAACCTCTCACAAAATTCATCCATCCGTAATCCTACGATGGGTGTGCATAGCCAGTTCCAAAGCTCCCATTTCGGCACAGGTAGGGAGGGTGCTGGCAAGGTTGAGGATTCTGGATTTACACCTGCCATTGCATTTGCTTGAAAGTTTCTAAAACCTTTTCAACAAACCATTTTGTGCATATCCTGCAATCGTAGCATTCCATTTGCATTCCATAAGACCGCATCTTTTAGGCATTCATCCAAACAATTCACGTACCTGTCTTCACTTCTGCATTTTTCATACATGTCTACGAAAGCATTTCCAACTACACCATCTGACAAATTTCCTAAACCCTCTGTGCTATAACAGATTCTCTGTTCCAAAGCTCCCATTTTGGCACCAACTGGGACTACGTTGGCAAATGTAAACAGTTCGACTAGCGCTTGGAGACCTATTTTTTTGTAGCGCGGGTGGGCGGTAGTTAGTTTGAAAAAATTAAATTGACCGCCATCCACCAAATGACCTTCGTAGTGCAGATTCAAAATTAAAATGAAAACTTAACCGTCGTAGTGACGGTTACCGTGCAGAGTAGACGAGCACAACTGAAAACAGAACGGGAAACAGGATCTTAAGGGGGGCCCCACATGCACACCTAAGCGGTCAAAGCTTAGTGCGTGATCTTTAAGCCGGGCCTATAGAAAAGCATCTCTTCTCTTATAAAATCCATAGTTATTTATAATTAATTATTATAATAAGTTGTTCGTACATGAAGGAAGATATAAAATAATAGAAAAAATCATAGATATAAATTGTAAAAGTTTTGAATGAAATTGTTTTACAAACAAAAATAAATATATATTAGATCTTTAGTTCTTTTGAGTTCACAAGGGTCTTCCTCATTTTAGTTGGACTTTATCAAAAAGAGGTAGGATTATAGTGGTTGCTAATTAGAATTAGAAATTTAATAGGTTGCAATGTTGTTGAATGAAGAAATGGCAAGAAATTTAAGTGCTTGAGTTGAACATTTGACTTAAGTGGAGGTAATTAAGGATTTTAATTGATTTCTTTATGTAACAAAAAAAGAAAGAGAATGTCATTAAACCTTTTTATCTTAGGATATTATTGTCATTTTGTATTGAGATATTTCATTTTTGAATTAAACTATTTTTTCAACAATTTTTCATTTGACGAAATCTTTGACCTTGAGATCCTTAAAGGATTGGTCACAAATTGTAGAGAATGTTGATTGAAGGATGCACTTGAGGCAAAGTAAAGAAAATCAACTCTTCAACAATATTTATGGATACATCATTGGTTCCTTATTATCTTCTATATAGATTGTTTTGTTCAAAAATCTTGTCATTATCAAGATAAGAATATTTTCCATTTAGTGCAGGTTCAAAATTTGTCTCTTTAGTCTTGTTGGAAGGAGGCAAAAAATTCTCTTGCTTTGTTGGGAAGAGCACATAATGGTAGGCTTGTGCCCCTTACCACTAAGTGGGTGTAGATTACTTTTTTGTTTTGAATACTAATTGATATTTTTTTTAGGGCATTTGGATAAAACATATTTGTATTGAAAACCCCAAATGACATTTAAAAAAATGTTACTTTGTCTAGAATTCAGGTCCAATATTGTCCATATTTTAAAATGATGGTTTTCTAGAAAACCCTTGTCCAAATCAATTTTAGCTTATATTTAAGCATATATAATGCATACAAAAATAAAAGTATTGGGGATTACTCCACAAATTTTCCAAGAGAATTACCAATTGCTCTCAAGCTAGTCTCACATTAGTATTGCAAAGGTAGATAAGGTAAATGCACCCAAATCAGAGTTGTAAAAAAAAGATTTAAACATATTCACAAAAAAGGTGGGTGGAAAGAGTCACAACCCAAAAGTCCAAATGGGGTAGTAGCTCGGAACAAAACACAAATTAACACATGCCATTATGTGGCAAGAGCAAGAGCATTGGGAGGTGAAGGTGGATCTTAGTCATCTAGTCTACCTCATACATCAACAAGGTTTGAAGTGTCCATAGGAGGATGCCAACCATCATTAATATCATTTTTTTTCTTTTTTTGTAGCATCATAAATAAGGGAAATAATAAAAGCCAATAAGGGGAATTTGCTAAAATTCAACCACCTAGCAACCCAACAACCAAAAGCCAAGGGAGAAGTAGAACAATGGGAAGAAGGCTACAACCACCCTTGCTAAACATGGCCTCTTCCAACAAGAGGTGGAGATGCTTGAGAATGAGTGTCTTGGTTGGGCCACGAGTAGAATGATTGCACACTCAATGATGCCCATGATGTGGAGAACAACTCCAACTAGAGGCAAGGGTCAAAGGAACTTTGACAACAATACATGTGGCATTATCCCAATGAACCAACAACACCTAAAGATGAGAAAATTTAAGTACAACCTTGATGAATTACACTAAGAATATGCATAAGCATGTTAGAGAAAATCATAGCTTTAGTATAAAGCAAAAAATAAGATCAACAAAACATCCAAAAAATAGAGTAGCATTTTTATCCTTCCAAATGCTAAAAATAATTTCTTAATACCTCAGGTTTTGCATTACGAATTTTGGGCCAGGTGTGTCCATTATGCCTTTGATGTGTTTTTTGGTTATTGAGATGCTATATCATGTGTGTGCGATTTGATCAATAATTATAGAGCAATAGTTTATTGGTGTGATGTGATGTATCTTATTTGATGCTTTATTTGACATGTTTTAAATTGGCATAAGGATGATTAGGTATTGTAACGTGTTATTGCATGAGATATTTGTTATGATGGAACTATCAGTCTATGATGAGTGTATTGGTGGAGGGGACGAGATTGTATCACTCACTTGCGAGTGCCCTACGATTCTAATATTTTCCCCTTCACGGTGTGTGTTATTATATCATATATATGCATGTTTGATATGCTCTTTGTTTGCAGGTTGATAGGTACAAGACATTGACTCCACTTGATTTCCAGGTTGAGCGTGTCTATTTACCAACGGTAATTGATTAGGAGATAGTAGCTAGGTTTTCTATGCCAAGTCGTCACCCTAGTCATAGTTTTTCATCAGGTTGTCGTCGAGTTTAGCAATTTTAATTTGGTTCTTTCCTCTTTGGTTATTTATTTAATTTCATTTTACAAAGGTTATTAAATGGCTTTTGAAGTTAAAAGTGATGATTTAATATATCTAGTTTCAATGTTGAATATTATTTTATTTCATGGATTATCTTAGTTTAATTAATAAAACTATTTTTAGTTTATTGGTTAACTAGGCCAATGGTCATAAATTAAATGAAATAGTTATTTTGCCATTATTGTATATTTAGATTTAAAATTTAGAATGCAAGAGGAAATCATGTTAGATAGTTAAGTTAAATGATAATAAAAATAGAAATGTGTTAAATCTCATTTTTTGGAAATGTTTGATAAAATATTCATTCTTTGCAACTTTGAGAATTTTAGTTTTAAATGAAATTATGAAAACTTGAAATGTCATTCTTTGAAATTAAATTGTTTTAAAATTTTTAAAAAAATAGAAAATATCCTCCAAAAGCCCAATAAATTTAGTGGGTTGGATATTTTTGGGGTTTGACCAAATTTGGGGAAGTTCTATGTAAGAAATGAAAATTTCATTTGTTTGGCAATTTTGTTTTTGGTGGAGAATTTGATTTGGTTGTGGCTGAATTTGAGTTGAAGAATGTTGGAAATAGGTTGCCATTCAATTGCAAATCCTAAACATTAATTATTTCATGTATCTCCTAGATTCTTGGAATGTGTTCAATAACACTAAGATTAGGATAAGATTAATATTTGATGAAATAATCATGATTATTGACATTTGTAATTAATTCTAAATGTAAGAAGCATGTGAGGGCGTCCATAGTGAGTTCTTAAATAATAGGGACACATGGGACACTCACATGGTAAGGTGAAACTCACCTTGTGTCCAGTTAACTATCACGAATGCTGTTGATTAACATACGAATGCATGAAAAAAGATCCTAGGAGTTAGGATTT
>VDFB02268399.1:0-81938 GCA_007258455.2 Sequoia sempervirens | reverse complement strand
ATATTATCTTCACTTTTATTCTTATTGAAACAAATCACAACATTTCTCAATATGACAATATATTCGATCATCATTGTACAAATCCACTCTTGCAACATTTAGCTATGTAAAGTATCGTAGTCATATGTATGATTCTTTACCCTTTGATATATCATCCTGTTGCGCTCAATGTTGAAATTTTTGAAGAATCTATGTGAACAAGGAAATGTTTATGTGATGTGCAGGATCATGGAGTTGAATTGGTGCAAGAAGTAGTTTGGAAATTATGTTCAACATGTGAAGCCCTTAAGCTATATTATGGTTTCCTTTATGAATTAAAGTATTGTGAATATTATGGACTGGCCAATGCATTTGAGCTAAAACATGGTTTCTAAGTTTTATTCAGTGATATATGGTCTTAGAAGTTCAACTAACTTCTTCAAAGATGGTTATTATTTTGTGATGTTGATCAAGATCACTAGCACGATACACATTAGATATTTTTTTGAAACTAAATGAAGATGTTAAAATATTAATATGAAGAGTGAGATGGTTTTAGTAGTAGACCTTATATTTGAAACCTAAGTTGTTATATATTATGTTGACATTGTAGCACCATTGTGCATATTGATCTTCATAGCACTAATTTTACTGAATATAACTTATAGTACATATTAAGGAAAAATATTGCTCCTCACAATTTTTTGAATATGACATGCTTCAACACTTGTGTATTCTTATTCTCAACAATATGTTGAGGTATATGTTTTTTGAAACAAGAACATACGCCAATTGTATGCAAACACTATCTTACACGTAATATAATTTTGTAGGGTTAGTCAACTTCCACAGACCATGGCTACAATATTAACCACATATGTGATTAAACTTATCCACGATGGGAATCAAGAGTTTGAACCTAATGTGCAATTTTTTTCTATTTCAAACTTTAGACATGGCCATGAACACAACAACCACTACAAGGTAGAAATATCTGATGGGACCTACAAAAAAAAGCATCTTTACATCATAAATACAATCATGACATAGCCTCTTGTGAAATTACAGTTGGATCGATAATACGGATGACAAAATATAGTTGTCCCAAACTGAGTGGGTCTCAGTGAGTAAAGGAATGCAAAATTTTCTAGAACAAAATCATTATTAGATTTTTAGCTTGTTCCTTATATTACTAATTCTTACTCATGGGTTGCAAATGTATAGGTGGATTGTCATTGTGAACCTTGAGATTGTTTCTACAAACCAGGATATAATTGGTGGTCCTACTTCACTTTATATGGAACCAGAGCACCATATAGAATAGGCAATGGAAATTCATCGGATCTACATATGGAACCTGAGATAATTAGCATTGCTAGAGTATCAACTCCTACAAGAAGATTATTTGGCGTAAATCCTTCTAGGAGTAGAATGGAAGCACCAATCACAATTACACCTATTAAAAGTTTGAACCCTTTTCAACCAAGATGGACTGACAAAGGTTGTGTTACTGTGAAAAAGTATACTCACCAGTACAATACCTAGAAAGGTACTAATCAAATTTTTAACCTTTGACATCATTGACACAAAAGGGACTAAAACACGTGTCACTTGTTTCAATGAAGTTGTTCTTCATTATCAAAATATTAATATTGGAAAAACGTATACATTGTCTATTGGTGTAGTAAAGGCTACTAATAAGCTTTACAACAAGTTAAATAGTGGGCTAGAAATTTCCTTATTGGTAGAGTCAAAGGTCACTCTTTGTGAAGATGACCATTCTATTCCAAAACACCTATTCTCATTTACACCTATCTACGAACTTGCAAAGAAGAGTATCAATTTAACTGTTGATGTTATATGAATTGTCACTTGTGTCATTCGAAGATCCACAATTAGGAGAAGAGATGGGACAGAGGTCCTAAGGTGCACGATATCCTTGTTGGACATGTCTAAGGTAACTATATATATCACTCTATGGGGCATGATAGTAGAGAAGGGAGTTGGTCATCTTCAACAAAAGTATCACCTACAAGACACAACTATTCTTGATATTAAAAATGGATGATTCTATGAGTACAATGAAAAGGTGTTGAGGACATCAAGCAATACAAATTTATTTATAGACCTTGACATACAAGAGATAGAACAACTTCAAACTTGGTTCAAACAAAGTGGGGATAATATTCTATCACTTTAAACAAATTTTAATGATCCATCTATGCTTGGCACAAGAATAACAATTAGGGATGTTCGAGAACAAACTTTGTATAAAGTGCATCATCTCCAATGTACAATAAATTCAACATTGTTGTTCATCAAATATGAATCATTTTTCTATTCGGTGTGCCCTAATGAATCTGGAGGAAAATAGTGCAAGAAAAAATTGGTGCAAACTAAAGATGAAAAGTGATTTTTCTCAAAGTGTCACATAGCATGTACCTCTTGTAATTATAGGTACATACTAAAAATAAGGTTATAGTACCACATAGATATACTATGGGTAGTTGCATTCAATGAAGGAGCAATAGAACTCATGGAAATCTCTACAGAAAAGCTATACTCTCTCCAGTTTGGGGATGACATAGAAAGGGTTACTCAATAGGTAATTAGAGATGTGTTGAAAAAAAAACACTTGTTTACTTAGACATGTAGAAATGAAACATACATTAATGAAGAATGTTTGAAGGAAACTATCACAAAGGTTGAGCAAGTTGACTTCACTGCAGAAAGCAACATCTTACTTTCCAAGATCATAGGAATGTGCAATGACAAGAATGACCAACCATAGGATCAAGAGATTATATTATAAGATAGTAGTATACTTGATGGTTTTCTTCAAGTGACAAAATCTATTCAAATCTCCAACCACATGTGTCATGTCTACCTACAAATAGAAATATGTAAGCTACTAAGTTTACATTTTCCAACACATGTCATGTATATGACTCTTATAAAATTATATTTCTACTCCCTTCAATATTGTGCATTCCAATTATAATTGTAATAGTAATATCTTAGTAAAAAAAATCTAACAATGTGTATGTGTTTGCTTATGCCTATATATATGTGGAATCCACTCTTCTAGCATTATAGGACTCACTTATTTTGACATGATGTAATCTACAACTATCTTAAAACTACACTTTAATAGACATTAGTTCTAAAAACTACGACTTAAAAACTATGACACATATATATGAATTTTAATTATTTTTCCCTAATGCTATTGGGTTGCTTAACTAAGAATTTGTATTTTTTTTACCTTAATATACCTTCCTATAATTTTATTAAATTTTTTCAAGAACATTAAATTAGGATAATTGTCCATTATATATATGTATGTGTGTGTGTGTTTGTTTAGATGTATAAATATCCAAAATGTACTTATTTTAGCATTGTAAGCTTTACATATGTTGTGTTAATGCCACATATAGTTTTTTTAGTGTGTTTATGCTTCTCTTATTACTAATTCAGCCTTACATTCCCACAATATAGATAGAGAACCCCTACCCTGGGAAAGAAGTCAAGCTTGTTTGCAACAACTAGAGATTAGAAGAAAATAAACCCGAAAAAGAAATCAAGATTACTATGCTTGGCATAAAGAAGTGATTGCCACCTGAAGGTAGATTAAAAAGTTGCACCCCATCCAAATTGACCCCCATCAAATAGAAGCACAAAGGCTATGAGATCATGAGAGAAACCACAATTACTATGCTCATCATAGAGAGGAAATAAGTGCAAAGAAACATATTAAATGTCTAGAGAAACAAATGTGGCAAGCTAAACATATGCAAATAGAACAAGACATAGAAGATTGAACATCATTCATCAAAACTGCTAGTTTCATAAAAATAATGAAAAGATTTCGAAAAAAGATAGATGCACTTTCCAATAGGAAAACATGCATTATATGCAAGGAAATCTACCCAGGCATGCTTCTTCATTCATTATACCCTCATGCTACTTGAGAAAGATGTTTCAATGAGATAGGTATAGATTGATTCCCCTCACTCAACAAAATGGACCTAGGAGAACAACCTGATGTGCTAAAAATACTGACCCGAGTGGAGGAAATACTCATTGCTAGAGTAAACCCAGTACTACAAGTAATCCATGCTCCTAGAGGGCAATATAAATATAGTAGTCACACAATTAGCTTCCCACAAGATATCAAAAACATTGCAAAAGTTCTCCCTCAAAGGATAGAAGACTTGGATGTGCTCATAGTTCAAAGACTACACACAGAAGGCCATTTCTATGATTTTTATGTAAGTAGAAGTCACATCAAAGATGCATTGCAATACAAAGTGAAATATGACCCATAGTAGATAATGATGTTGAAATAAGTTTCGATGGTTTGGCTAAAATTCCTAAAGTTAGCATGGATATTTCAAGCATGTTGCACACCATTGAAACTAGCGAATGTACAAGGGTGCCAAATAATGGGAACACCATTGATGAAGATGACATTGAGGATAGCATAGTACATACATCATCGTTTATGGCTAAGTTTCCAAATAGACGTCATGAGCCAGAAATTATTAAGCAAGCACTAGAGCTTGAGGACAACAAAAATAGCACTATAGATTGTCCTGAAATGTACTCATCACCAATAAATGAATATAATACCAAAGGCTAGATTGATATGGCATTTCCAATGCTCTTCCCCAATGGGGTTACACTACAAATGCAACCACAAATTGGGGAGTCTAAATGCATGAATATGCACTACACTTGATGAGGTTCCATGAGCAGAGGTTTGGAAGGCATCCAAGGTTTTGATATTTTATGTTCAATATTATATTGCAACACCATAGCTAAGGGATTGTAACATTTTTCATTAAAAAAAATGCAAAAGAACACATCCTAATAACTATTGAAAACCTTCATGCACACTTGAAAAGCCTTCATGGCACATAATTAGATGAAGAACTCATGCACTTTGGATCTTCAATGTGAGGAACAAGACCATATTGGAACAAGTATCATTATGAGCTAGCAAATATGATCAACCAAATAGGGTCTCCCACTCTATTTTTCACATTGAGTGTACAACAAACACAAAGTGGCTAGACCTACAATGATTGCTCTCAAATGACACAATAGTGGAAATGAAAAAAAAAAACAATGTGTGTACAATGTAATCAATAACCCCCACACCACATCATTATTTCTCCACCAACGATTTACAACCTTCTATGAAGAGTTCATCCAAAAAATTCTTGGTGCAAAATATTATTGGTATAGATATGAATGGAAATATCGAGGAACTACACATGTGCATGAATTCCTTTGGCTCAAAAATGCACCAGACATGGATAAACTTGATTGGGAGAACAACACAGAAGTTGAACATGCAAGGAAATTGTTTGAAAAGTATGTAAGTGCTTGGAACCCTCGTCCTACTTCACATAGAAACAACCTAGTTTACCATCCCCAACACAATGACCGATGCTTACTAAACACAACTAAGATATTAGATACAGATCCCTCTCATGACTATGAGGAGATAATCAACTATGTATAGAGGTACACAAAATGTAGAGAGGGGACATGCGTATGTAAAAAGGGGAAACAACTATAGTGTCGATACAAATCTCCATGGAAAGAAAAAAATGTATCTACCTTATCATGTGATGATAATGGGAAAAAATAATATGGACCTGCAGGGAATGATGGTATCCTAAACATACACAATCCAAAAAAAAATTTGATATGGAGAGCCAACATAGATTGCCAACTAGTTATCTCACGAGCACTTGTACTAAAATACATTTCCAAGTATGCATCAAAAGCAGAGAGAGCATTTGAGTCTTGTACTAATATGTTATCAAGAATATTTGCATGCTAGAGAACAAATGACCTAGCTATCACAACATTTCAAAAATTCATGATAGAGCTTGTTGCAGAGCATTATATAGGAGCACAAGAAACATGCCATATGCTTCAAAAAATTTCACTCGTTGTTTGTAATCGACCATTCACATCTTTGAATGTTGGCCAAAAACTATTCCAATGAATAACAAGAAAATAGATGAAATCCACCTCCATACAAGCTACCTGCATTCCTACATCAATTAGCCTCAAGAATGAAAACAACAACGCTACTCGAATCTGCAAGATCTTTCTTCTATTTTGCAAGGAACAAAGGATACAAATGGAAAGAGAGGTAAAAGTGATTTTTAATGTTTTCCCAAAGTTCTATACACCATCCCAAAGGACTAAGACAAATTTAAATTTTTTTTTGAAGCGAGCTACTATTACACAAACATTTTTGGAGCATAGAAAGCGAGGTAGGACTTACTAAGGATACAATAATTGCAAATTGAAGGAAAATGTACACAACCAAATATGATGTATGGCATGTTAATCACACAATTGAAATAGAAGCAACCACTGAAGAAGAAGATGAGAGCAATACAAAGATGGCCACAAGGGACACAATAGAACTTAATGAATGGGAATTGTTTTCACAAATGGGTCCCTCAAACAATGTTAGCCTAAATGAACTTGAGATGGTTGGTAGGCGTGAGTTTGATAACAACAATAGATGAAATCAACTAGTGGTACCCCAAGATCTTCATGAAATTTCCATCTAGTTCATACCCATGAAAAAGGCATGCAGCCAAGAAGAGACTATGGCAGAAAACTTGGATGTCCCTGACTATACACTATCATTGCAACAAAAACTAGCACTCACAATTATCATTGACCATAGTGAATGCTCCTCGGGAAAACCATTACACATGATTGTTCAAGGAACAATAGGTACAATACAATTGTACCTAATTTCCCACATAATAAAATCACTCACATGTAAGAGCCTAGAACAAAAAATCCAGTTGCTCACATTAGCTTTTACAGGGGTGGCTACATTTCACATTCATGCATCAACTATACATTCAATGCTCTGGATCCCTATTAAAGACATTCACCCACTACAAGGATAGACATTAACAACATTTCAAGAAGATATGAAACATATAAGATACATTTTTATTGATGAGATGAGCTTCATAGGTCCAAAGTTGCTACTAAAAATAGACACAAGACTATGTGAGCCCTTCCCACACCGATAACATCTACACTTTGGTAGAGTGTTTATAATATTGATCAGTGACTTGGCCCAACTACCACCCCTGATGAACAAACCTATGTACACATCACACTCAACTACAAAAAAACCATGGAACCAATTTACACTTGTTGTCACCTTACAAATTGTCTTTCGTCAACAAGGTGAGACTCCAACACAATGAAAATTTTGTCAACTATTGCAAAACACACAAAATACAAAAGCAACATAAGATTGGAAACTTTTAATGAGACGTAAGGACAAGCAGCTCACATCAAGAGAAAAAGAAAAGTTCAATAGTTCAATTCACTTTTTTCTACCAATGATTTAGTTAGACTACACAATAGAAGAATGTTAAAATCATTGAACCGTCCAATTGCAATCAGTGCTACAACAAGCACTAGGCATGGAATAGATAGTATAGCTAATGATGAACAACTTGAAAAAGAAGTATTGCTTTGTAAAGGGAAACACATCATCCTCACATCAAACATATAGACACAATCAAGACTAGTGAATGGAGCTCTTGGAAAAGTTGTTGAAATCATTTACAACCCTGGTTCTAAATTGCCAGATGTTCCCATGTATGTTGTAACAAGGTTTGATACCTATAGCAGGCCATCATGGAATGAGCATGACCCCAAGAGCATACTGATCATACTTGTTTCCTTGGGAAATAGAAGGAAAATATCACTCACGATGGTGTGGGATATTACCATACACAAAACTCAAGGCCTAACACTACAAAAAGAAACAATTGATATTGGTAAAATAGATAGGCAGGGGCTAACATTTACATCCATATCTAGATTTAAATTGTTAAAGGATCTTTGCATTCAACCACCATTCTCTTTTGAAAGATACTCCAAAATGCAAACCAATCCATTCACAATCATAAGAAAATGACAGGAGGCATGCTTACAAAAACTATGTCTCTCCTAAAACAAGGTACACAAATTTCATTCCTATCTATCTGATATCTCTCCCTAATTCCCATGGTGAATCAATTCCATTGTTACAAATTTCTCTCTTGCAAAATTTTCCTCTGAGCAAGTACAAATCATTACACAATTCAAACTTCAAAGCTTAAAATTGGTTCTAAAATTTGACTACATCAACACCTATTCTACACACCTAACCACCTTGTTGCTTTTATTGTACCATTCTTGAAGAAAAATTGCATAGACCATAGAAGCTCATCACCAAAAAAAAAACACTGCTTCTACATATTCATAATATAATACCAAAGTATATCATCCTATCGATGTAAGCATTGCACCTCATTGGGGTGCAAGTTCTATTTTACCTCTTTCCTTTTATCAATCACCCCACTTCCACTACCATTTGACTACATATAAGAAAGCTTAGAAGATAAGATCTCATGAAAATTTTAGAAGATGTGGGGAAGAGTGTAGTTTTATAGAGAAAGAGATGGGGTGACCGATAAATTTCTATAAAAAATTATAGGGAGAGGATCGAGTAGTTGAGAACCCTAATTTTGTGCTTCTAATTATCCTACATGGAAATTTCAAATCACTCCCAGTTTCTTACAACAACTTACTTGGCAAGTCCCCTACTTATAACTAAGGTTTCAAGGCCACATCATCAAATATGATACCACATCAACATGCTTTTTGTCAAAGTGTCCAAAAAATCCCAAAAGAAGAGTGAGACCAATACTTGTGCATTCACAACATGTTTTATTGAGCATTGATGTGACATCACATGATTGGTTTCTTTTTAGATCAAAGGAAATTTTTTTGTTTAATTATGGGTAGTCATCATCAACACTAACAACTTTAAAGTCACAACTATTAACCCAATATTGATAAAAATATTGGGAATTATATAAACAAATACTATAACAGCTATTGAAAAATGCTCAAGTATTGGGTTCTCTCACCCTATAACTTTGTTACTTTTCAATCATGGGTATGCTTTATAATGCTCACTTGCATATCCTTTCATTGATTTGTAAATAATTATCAAATAGTTTTAATACACAACACAAAATGTCTCAATGTATGTGGAAATTAGGTAATAGAAAACTCACATTTGTGTGATATGTAGAGTCCTTTCATTGTTAGAAATGTTTTATTCTAATTGTAGGAAATTTAAGATTGTTTATCATCTACATGGAGAATGGTGAAAAAATAATCTATGTATGTTACACCATTTCCCTACTCAACTCATAATTTGTGTTCTTATTCTTTGGAAAAGTAAAAGTTCCATTCTCATCGAGGTATTTTATGCTTTTTTAACCCACTAATCAATTTTAATATGACATGTTCCTTCTCCCTTGTCCAATTTTGAGTTCCTCTTGTCACTAACTACTTAATTTGACTCTACTTCATTTTAGAAGCAATCCTTTATCAACAAAATTATATCTTTTCTTTGTCTATGTTATTTCTTTCTAGGGTTTCTACTTTTGCATTAGTGAAATCTCATATAACTTACATTCTTTATCTTATTTCATTGAAAATCAAGAAAAATTTGCATTTGCATCCAAGATACAAATCATAAAACATAAAAAGCATAAAGTTCAACTAAAAATTTCTAAATTTTTTGAAAAAAAATCTCATTGGGACTCATTCACCACCTTGGGTGAATCAGTCTCAGTGCATATTCAACACTGCATTTTCTGGCATTTAAAGCTCTATTTCTCAATTTTTGTTTTTTGTTATTGCCTTTCTATTTTAGTTTCCAAAATTTTTGTTATAAGTATTTCATTGTTCTTAGGTTACATTGCATTTGCATCATTTTGCATTTAGTAGCCCTTGTATGAGTATTTGGTGTCCTATTGCTAATAATGTAGTGAGATGAAGTTCGAGACTCATGTCATACCACAATAGCACAATCGTTGTGGATCTTGGGTTATCTAGCTCTTTCACTCCTAGTATTGACACTAGTACACTAGGTGTGGACAATACCCTCAACAACTCTTTACCTTCAAGTAGTGTGATGCAAGTTGAAACAAGGATTGACAGTGTCCTGCACGAAAACATAATTCACATTCATGAAGACTTAGCAAACTTACAACATCAAGTATGAAATGATAACATTTCAACTATTGTCATCCCTACTATAGACAACATTCACCACATTCTTGAAAGTGAATATGGACTTGACATTGTGAAAAACATAGTTCAAATATGTGGAAAACACCTCACCTCAACTACTAGTTTTCCTTTACCTACAAGCAATGTCTCAAGGAGGAACTCAAATTCATCCTCTCACAATAATTTACTCAATATCTACCTATACCAACCCTCAAGTAATAACAACAATGCAACCAACTAGTAAAGTGATTCCTTCCTTGGGTATTTCTGCTAGTTCCTTTGTGGAATCACATATCATATCTCCTACCACTTTACCACCTATAAGTATTTCGTTCACTTGTCCCTCGAACACATACACCCCTTCACCACTTTCACTTCCATCTCATAACACAAGTAATGACCCTCTCATAAATTAGATCTTCCAAACCATTTCATCCCTTCAAAAACATATTTCCACCACCAACCAAAATCGAAATGTCCCACCTACATATTATGTCAAAATTAGCCCATTGTCCTTGGAGATATTGTGAATACTAATGCCACAAGGTGTAGAGGTGCCTACATTTGAGAAATATGGAGAAAAGTGAGATCCTTCTAACCATGTTAATGCCTATATTTCCTTATGCAGTGACTTTTTCCTTGATAAACTTTTGGCTAAGATTTTACCTTGGTCCTTCAAAGATACTACCTTGGAGTTGTTTTCTTCTTTACCGAACAACTCAATTCATTCATTCAATAAACTTGTTGAGGCCTTCGTAAACCATTTCCAAGTGCATATGACTCCTAAGAGGACCTTGGTCGATTTGATGAGGTGTAAGAAAAAAGAAGACAAATAGATAACTAACTTTATCTCATGCTACCAATCACTTTATTCCCAAATCAATTTCAAGGTTCTCAATCCTCACCTTCAAAATATTTTCATAGAAAATTTTCAAAGCAAGATACAAGACAAGATTACCATGATGAAATTTCCCTCCATGCACTTGTATACTTCCCTTCATGATTATCAAAATTCAGTTAGTAGTCGAGATACAAAGTCCACTTCTAACCGAGCTGAGAAATATGAGCCCATAAACCAAAACAATTCCCAACCTTTTAGAAAATAGAACAAAGGGTTCCTTCAATTCAATCCCCCTCAACAAACAATTCAGAATGTCAATAACCAAGTAACTATTCTTAAAGCCACGATACCCTTTAGCTATGGGAACCTCAAAAGACAATTCACTCCCTTACTCCATACCCTTCATAACACAATGTCCCAACTTTTAGAACAACAAATGATTACCTTTCCTCCCATCAAAACACCTGACCCTAATAAACCTTTACCCCAGAACTTTAGATCAAATTCTTATTGCCACTATCATCGACAAAATGGACACAATATGGAGCATTGTAAGTGTCTTAAACATCTCATGCAAGACCTCATTGATTCCTATCATCTTTCCATTGGAGGTATTAGTAATCAAGGAAATAAGTTTGTTACCCCTCCTAACCAAAACTTGCAAATCTTTACCAACCCTATGCCTAAACACAATATTTCATTTTTCAAAGTGAACAAAACTAAAAAGAATGATGTAATGAATGTTAACACGAATGATGAGAACATAGATACAATTCAAAAAATTCCTATGGATCAACAAGAAAAAAATATTTTTGATTGTTTGATTGCATTGGTTGAAACTCAACATCGTAAGGGCTAACCTAAAAATCCTCCTGCCATTTCTTTCACCTTTAAACATATACTTAAAGATGCACCCTATTGTCCTCTTTATATAGTCAGTTGTATCTACGATAAACCCATTAATGGGATATTAATAGATCTCACTTGTGGAGAGAATGTGATCACCCAGGAATCCTTACTTCTACATGAGTGATAAACTAAAAGCATGGATCAAGATGCACAATGATTTTTTTTCCCTATGATGGGATCGATCACCTTACCATTGCAAATAGGAACGAAAACATTAGACATCTCATTTTCCATCATCCCAAAGTCAGACCAATTACATGTGAAGCTCAGTTATCCATGGCTTCACTCCATGAATGCAATCCCTTTAGTTGTACATAAATGCTTAAAGTTTCCCTTTTAAAATGAAATATTGACTATCCAC
The DNA here is from genome assembly GCA_007258455.2 of Sequoia sempervirens. Taxonomy (NCBI): domain Eukaryota; kingdom Viridiplantae; phylum Streptophyta; class Pinopsida; order Cupressales; family Cupressaceae; genus Sequoia; species Sequoia sempervirens. Next base: position 69,711 of record VDFB02268399.1, on the reverse strand, counting down.
CATAGTGGCTTTAACCCTTTATCCTTCAAAGGAAACTTTGATTATATTTCTTTTGTCTTGAGCCTATAGAACCTATAAAACTATGAGAAGACTTATTTTTCTTGTCTTATCAAAAGTTCAAGGCAAAGAAGATAGTAGAATGATCCCTCCAAAAAAATTTCCCCACCCACCACTAAGCCTACCATCCTAGATGAAACCATGCTTCATCCTAAAGAAATTCCAAACAACCAAGACCAACCAGAGATAGAACCTTCACCCACTTCATACAAAAGACCAAGAGATAATGAAACCAATCCTATCATGTATCCTAGAATAAATCAAGTTTACAAAATCAAAGAGAAAGTGGTTGAACAACCTCCCATGGTTCCTTTCGTTCCTCCACTTAGGGAAGAAAAGAAACCTATGGTTGATCAACCTACTCCTACACAAATGCAACTTGATAACAAAACCAAAAGAAATAAAGGTACCTGAGAGGTAGGCATAGATTTCATGCCCTTTCTCGCAAGTTGCATGAAGAATTAAACAAAGAAAATAAAAATACAAACTTGAATAAAGTAATGCACAATGACTCTACCCCCACCCTAAAACAAAACAATCTAATACAACAAATACAACAAGAGTTAAACCCTTCATTGGGTATTATCATTCGACATCTTGTTGTGATTAATTTAGATGATGATAATGAGGTCACTAAAATTTATGAAGAGGTGCATAATGAATTAAACATATTGTTCTCCTCTTCTATGACCTTAAATGACAATTTTCCTACAAAGAGTGTTGAACCCAGTCCTTCCCCTAGTTCAGCACTTGCTCTTGTCCCTTTTTCTAGTTTCCCACTTTTGATATACAATGAACATTTTTGGGGTGTGGACAACCTACTTTAGGTTGACTTGCATGTGCCTTAATAGCCTTTTGCATATTTCCTTTCTTTTTTGTGATTGCATGTGTGTGATGTGATCCCCCACAATGTTATATTTGATGTTCTATCTCTCTTTGTGGCATTCCTCTATTTGTACCTTCATTCTTCTCTATGTCGTCAATATTTTACTTTTCACTTTTTATTTTTCATTTGTCTTGTGTTTTCCTTTTGGGGATGATGCAAGGCATTGAGAAATTCATGCCTCTTCCATGTTTCCCCAAAAGGATTTTTCTTTTCTTTTTCTTTATCTCTTTTTCATTTTTCTTTTGTTTTACTTTCAGGGATGATGCAAGGTGTTGAGACATTTGTGTCTCTTCCATGTTGACCCAAAATTCTTTTCGTTTTATTTTTATTTATCTCTTTTTCATTTGTCTTGTGTTTTCTTTTTGGGGATGACACAATTTGTTGAGACATTCCTATCTCTTCCATGTTGACCCAAAAGGTTTTTCTTTGTGTCTTTCTTCCAATTCTATGTGTATTTTGGGAATGCTAATAGTTCTAAGCTCTCTAAAAACATTGTAGCAAGAACATACTGACCCCAAATCCATAGATCCCTTATGTGTTTGGTTTTTTCATTTAAGGGGAAACCCCTCTCTTTTTCTTTTTCATGAAATGGCTTTACTTGGAAACATATGACTTGGCATAGGTTTTTCAAAGTTAGCTCTCATGTCTTCCTTTTCTACTTGCATTTATCATTTTCTACTTTAAAGTAATTTCTAACAGCATGGTGTTTATCAATTTCTTTAAAATGGGGGCATACATTAGCATTATTCTTTTGAATTTTTCTTTTCATGGTTCATAGTGCACTCTTGTTAATTTACACGATGTTTTTTTCACCTTTTTGACAACATTGGGTGTAATGTCCTTCATGAGTGTGATCTATCTCAGCATAATACATTCCTCTTAGTGGCTTGATGCAAGACACAACATACCCTAAGTTGTGAATTTTCTATTCTTTGATTGGTCCTCTCTTAGAGAAATTAGGCACAATGTTCCCTAAGTTAGAGACCTCACATGAACTAAGCAAGAATCTTTTGAAATGTTCTTTTGCATTTTTCATTTGCAAGTATATGGCCACCTTGCATAACATAGCTTGCATGCCTATGGAGCCATCTTTTTTTTTCATGAGCTCCAAGCATAAAAAATTTTCCTTGTCTCATGAAGCTCAAAAACCATTGTTGTGTGGAACCTTGTTAAATTTCTCAGGGGGTATAACTTTGGTATGTTTGATTGGAAGCCCCACCAAGGCATGACTTTCCCTTAGCCACTTGTCCATGAGTGTGAGTGCATATCAGTCGTGTGTGTATGTGTCTCACCTCTTTCCAATCCTCATCCAGTGGACACCTAGGAGTTACATTGCCTCAGAGTGAGCTTGCATTTTTCAGACAAACAACCTAGATCTAATCCATATCCCAATGGACAAATGGTCGAAGCTTGATCCAACTCTTTTATCTTTTATCTTTTATCTTTTCTCTTTTTCTTCTTTGACAATGTATGTTTGTGCTTTCTTGTTGCTCCAATATCATTTCATGTGTGTTCTTTTGTCTCCATGTTGGTTTTCCATGGGATCTTGAACCCAGGGGCTTGATCACCCCTCTTGATTGTTGTCATCCCATCTTACTAGCATTGGTGCACTTGGACCCCTCTTGATGCGTGTTTTTCTACTTTAGTGTGAGTTTGAAGCAAGTTCATCCTCTCACTAAAGTGGGGCCTAAATGTAATGTCAAAAATGTCATCGAGACATTTTCACACTTGTTTGGGCCCTCCTTGTTGAATTGAGCTTAATTATGCCTTGATTTAGTGTTGTAATGTGTTTGAAACATTCACATTAGGTCTTGGGCCCTTGTGAACTAATGAATTTAAATGGTACCTTGCTAAACTATTGTGAAGTGTTGTAAGTCACTTTCACACTTTTCTAAGGTTTTATTAATTAATTACACCTACTAAACTTCTTTTTAACCTTAACCATACCTTATTTTAAAGTTTTGTGAAGTGTTGTAACACACTTTCATGCTTTTCTAGGATTTTCATAAATAATTAGGCTTCTTTATCCTTTAATTAGCATTATTTTGCATTCATAAGCCTCATTTAATGCATCTTTTTAGGATAATCCTGGCACAAATCATTGCCCAATCATAATTCAAGTGTTTCAGGCTTGAATGGCCCAAATTTAGTGAGTTGGGACTCATTTTCCACCTTGGTTGAATGATTCCCACCTAGAGTTTTGGTTCTTGAACATGGTTTCACACATTTCTAATCATTTTTAAAAATGGTCCCAAAATTTGGGCCTAGTCGGACTCATTCATAACCTTGGGCGAATGAGTCCCATGTGGCCCAAAATCAAAATTAATTTTTTGTGGGATTTTTTTCTCCTAGATCTAATGTCGACTTGTAGTTTTATAATTTTGAGAATTATTACATGGGTATGTGCAGGATCATGATGGGCCAAAAAGTGGCAATATTATGGGTATTTGTAGGGTATGTAGCTGATGACTTTCTTTTTACCCAAAATTGATGAAACGAAAAGGGTTTTTAGAGGAGATTCTCAGCTTCGACCAATGTAAATTATGATTTAATTTGAATTTAATAAATAATTATTATTAATTTTCTATTAGAATTATGACTAAAGTCTCGATTTATAGGCTGATTTGAAAAACATCTATAACTTCCAAAAGCATCACATTTTGAATCCAAAAATGCATCACATTCTATGCTTCCATAATATAAGATTAAAAAAAGAAAAATTAAATTTCATAAATTTTTGACCAAGTTAAGGTGGTTAGAAAAATGAGTTTTATATTTTTAAAAGTTGTAATTAAAAATTTATAATTAATAATTTACTTGGAAAAAAATTTAAAAATATGCATCACATCTGGACATGTATCGCCTACTTATATATAAAATATTATAAAAAAAAAATTATTGTTTTATTATGGTTAGGGTGGTCTACGGACACCTACTTTATTTTTCCCTAAAATTTAAGTACTAATGCATTGAAATTTCAAATTTTCACCAAATAGATTTTATTTATTTTAAATAAACCTAGTAATTTTAGAAATTACATTCAAATTTCTATAGATTCTATTCTTACATATTTTTGAAATAATATAGATAACTTATTCAAATTTTTGTGTCAAGTTTCCTAACACTAATTTTTCTAAATTTTTTGCCACTTAAGGGCCTATTTTTTCCATGATGATCTTGCACATACCCAGATAATTGAGTATAAATACAAGGTTCTTTCACTCATTTATACTTTTGTGAGAGAATTCCTAATAGCAAGTTGGTGTTCACAAGAGCATTCAAGCATTCAAAAGAGAATTCAAGTGTCTTCAATAGCATATTATCAAGCATTTTAGAGTAGAATTTAAGCATCAATCATCATGTCAAAGATTTCATGCAACATGTTTTTTTTAGAGCTAACAATTGTGATGTAGGATTTTATGATTCAAGCAACCATTTCATTCAAGATCTATCACCTTCAAGGAAGATTCAAGATCCACATCCATTGGATCCATCTCGTACATGTTTACAACACTTCATTGCTAGGGTTTGGTGAGTTGCAACATCATACTTTGTTTATTCATCATTCTCCATTCATATTTCATTCTATTAGAAGGTTTCATTACCAACAAGGGGTTTGACCAAGGAAAACCCCTATCCACTAACCCAACTAAATTTTTCCCTCTCTTTTGTGCGTGATTTATAGGTCTAGGTTGTAGATTTCCTAAGGAGCAAGATTGGAGAAAAGTTGTCAAAGTTTTCATCAAGCCTTGGAGAGTATTGGAAAAGGCCTATAGGTTGCAAATCAAGGTTTTGGAACTGGAAATGAATTAGGAAGTACAAAGTAGATAGAGAAGAGCATGATCTCAGACTTTGAAGCTTTGAAAAACCTTAACTAGATTGATTTGCCACTTCTGGTGAATGAGTCCTAGTTTCAGTCAAAATTAAGATTTTTGTAGATTTGGATATCCATTTGGTAGTTCCTGTTCTCACACAGAAACACAAATTCTGGACTAATTCACCTAGCTTGGTGAATGAGTTCCACTATTTACATTATGTTTTGTATAGGAGAAAATTTGCACCCCTTACACAAATTCCCCTTTTACACTTCCTCACCTTAAAAAACCAAATACGAAGAAGAAATTCCACATCAGCCCACTTCCCTCATTCCACTTGGTGTTTTTTTTTTGTGTTAGTAGAATAATAACTATCGAGGACACCCATGCAAGGCACAAAAATTCATATCACACGCTTACATCCCTGAAAAATTCCTGCATCGAAAGTTGGAAGAGCCATTACACTTCCTATTAGGAATGAATTGTAACATCCCTCTTCAACAAACTAACCCAAAAATGCCTTATTCTTCATCATTCTTCCTTTAAATTAATCCATTCTCATTCCATTTCATCCTCTAAGCATTCTAGCAATCTCTTTTGGCATTCTCAAGCATTCTTAGTGGCACTTCAACACTCCATTGCAGCAATAGTACTCCATCAAATCCATAAAGAAAGTGTGGAACAAGCCATTGCAATAGGGGCTTGAGGTTTTGCAACACCTCCCTTCATCATAGTTGAGGTTGTGGTGATTGTTCAAGATCTCTTTCTCTATCATTGGCTACTAAGCTCTTAGTAGAGGTGGTAACATTTTCACTTCTCTCCTTTACGATTTGGTTGAGTAGCACTTTATTGTTTTGTAGTGTTTATTGTGTTCTCTACTTTCTTTACTTCTTTATCATACATCTTCCTATCAATACTGTCTTGGTTATCCGTGGAGGTGGAAATACCAAAATAGGGGTATGAGTGAGGTAGACCTCCATACAACACCCAAAAATTTTCCCACTTTCTTATGTGTAGGTGGATGTCCTCTTTGGAGCTAGCTAGTGAACAAGCATCTTTGTGAGATTATCTTTGTCGCCTTAGCTTTAATATATTTACATTATCATATTCATTTGTATCTTTCCTATTTCATAGTTCTATTTTGTTCCCCTAAGAAATAACTAGCTAGGTCGTCAGCTTGTTTTCTAGTGGCTCTTACTATATTTTTGGTCCTCTAGTCGAATGGACGCCAACACACCTCAAAGACACCAGTGCACCATGCTTTTGTCTTCAAACAAAGAGCTACCTAAGGTACAGTGTTGAACCCAAAAACTAGCTCACCTAGCCCCATTCTATATTTTGGGTCTATAGACTGATCGTAGGACCTTGTAGTCCTCATCATTCTTGTCCCTCATTTCAAGACACCCCTTTAGACTAAGGTAAGTTAGGGCAGCCTTCCACTCTTGGATCTTCATAACTTGGGGCCTTGAATGTGGTTGATCCCCCTATCTTACATTTTTGGTGAACTTGGCGTGAACCATTTTGGTTTTGTTTTGCAATACTGAAATCTCCTTTCCTCGTATTCTAGTAGTGTTACAGGTGTGAGTGTTGTGAGGGCTTTTCCTTACAACCTAACTTGTGACCCCTAGTAGGCATAGTTGGAAGGTTCTGAAAGTGTTGAATAATGAAACCTTAATTGGGTCACTGTCATGCCTTTAAACCTTTGGAGGGTCCTGAGAGAGTGTCATTCATTGCATGCAATGGCCTCTTTCCTGCATGAACCTATCCCCTCTTTGTAGCCTGTGAGTAGTGGTACTGGTATAGACTTCACTTCATAGGATCTTCCGATGGGTTTTAATGGGGAACGATCTCCACTCTACATCCCTACCCAAATCAATGGAAACATCATAGCAGGTGTTCTCGTTGATCTGACATCTCAAGTAAATATCATAACTAAGGAGATCATGCTTATCAAATTTTTGCACAAAGATGGGTATGATGCACCTAGGTATGTGCATGATCATCATGGAAAAAATAAGTCCTTAAGTGGAAAAAAATTCAAAAAAATTAGAGTTAGGAAACTTGACATAAAAATTTCAATAATTTATCTATATTATTTCAAAAATATGTAAGAATAGAATCTGTAGCAAATTGAATATAGTTTCTAAACTACTAGGTTTATTTAAAAAAAAAAGAGTCTATTTGGTGAAAATTTGAAATTTCAATGCAGTAATACATAAATTTCAGGGAAAAAACAAGTAGGTGTTTGTCTCACCACCCTAGCCACAATAAAATGATAATTTATTTTTTTATAAGATTTTAAATATAAGTAGAGGACTCATGTCCCGATGTGATGCATATTTTTTTGTAATTTTTTTCCAAATAAATAATTAATTATGATTTTTTTATTACAATTTTTAAAAATATAAAAAATCATATGTCTAACCACCTTTAACTTGGTCAAAACTTAGTGAAATTCAATTTTTTTATTTAATCCTATAGTATGTATACATGTTTCAGATCAAAAACTGTGATACCATTTGAAAGTTATAGATATTTTTCAATCAGCCTATTAATCAAGACATTAGTTGCAATTCAAATAGAAAATGAATAATAATTATTTATTAAATTCAAAGTAAAGCATAATTTATATTGATGGAAAGCTAAGAATATCCTTCAAAAACCCTTTTTGTTTCATCAATTTTGGGTAAAAAATAGGTCATCAGCCACATACCCTACACATACCTATCATATTGCCACTTTTTGGTGCATCATGATCCTACACATACCCACCTATGAGTACCATCCACATGCATGATGGAATTTCCATACCCCTTTGGCTAGTATTGTCTTATCAGTTTTGGTTGGACTTAAATTTGTGAATCTTTTATTCGACATAATACCTGGATCTAAACTCTTCAAAGTAAAGTTGGGTATCCCTTGGTTAGTAGCTATGAATGTCATACCTTCAGTTGTGCATAAATGTCTAAAATTTACTCATGAGGGTTCCATTCACATGATTCATGACATCGGTTATAAACCACTGGTTGCTCATTGTAGCTACTCCTTGGATTATTCTTGACCTGCGCCTATTGGTCCTCTTCTACCTAGGAAGGACCTTTTGTACCAAACTTATTAGAATTACAAGAGAGGGTGCTTGACATCAAGAGTGAGATACCCTATGTTGTCTTATGTTATTTTACATAGGTCTTGCTTAAAATTTGATAGTGATGCCACCAAGGCACTTAAAAGGGAAGAAGAGAAGCATTCCTAAGATCCTCTTTCTTCCTCTTCCACTATTTAGCCTAATGCTTCCTCTCTCCCTGTTGTGGCACCATCAAATTATGTTTCACATTTGTGAGAGAATCCTATCGTGCCCAATTGGCAAAATCCCAGACATCCCACATTTAGGCTTGCTATTTTTCCCACAAAGCCTAGGTCCATTTGGTATAGTAGGAGGAAAGGTCCCCATGGGGAATCCTCTATGTCTCAGCTTCCACAGCCTCCTACCACTTCTGCTCCAAAATTAGTAAGCGAGAAGAGGCCCACTAATAAGGAACTTGAGCTAACTCCCCCCATTATTTTCAAACTTACTCCTCTTTCTCCCGTTCAGGAGTCTGCTCCTCTATTGGAAATGAAAATTGTAGTGGACACTCCCATGGCTGAGCAGGAGCCTTTTGTTCCTTTGTTGCGTCTAGCCTCTAATTTGAAGATTCACAAAAACTGCCTTGCGCATGAGCACAAGCATCGATGAAAGGCTCTCATAGCTAAACAAGCCACCTTGTAGAGGAAGGAAGAGGAGATGACCGCCCCTATATCAGGACCTCCTATCGCATCTTCCTCTCTCCTCCCCTCTACTTCCATTCAAACCGGTTCAATCTTGCTTCTGACTTCTGCTATGAGTATGAATACACCTGACCCCAAGAAGTTACAGGTGTTCATCGATCCTTTAGTGGAGCCACCTTTATTCATGTCCCTTCTAGATCACCCGTCTTTCCCAAAACCCATATATATGATGAACACTTTGGTGGTATCTACTGCAGTTTTCTCTTCTTCCTCTTCCTCTGCACCTCTTGCCTCATTTGTGGGGAGGTTGCATCCCCTAATGGAGCAAAAGGTGGAGAGTGGTCCTTCTGAAAATGTAGGACGTAAGAGGACTCTGCCTTCTCCGAAAGGTGGTCCTCCACTAACTTGTTATGTCCTAGTGATAGAACCAGTCCCATCTTCCCCTGAGTTTGTCACCACTTTTGATTGATTCTACGAGCCTAGCAATGAATCTCAGGTGCAACCTTCCCTGTCTGTTGAGGTGAAACATGGCACTCCTATAAAGTGCATGTTTACCTCTCTAGATGAAGTTCCAACCTTGTAAGTGATTTTTACAAAATTGTTGACCTTAGCTCCACAAGAGCTTAGTGAAGGAAACCTTGTGAGGCCTTCTTCCTTATCCCTTGTTGTGGGAGGGTTAGAGGATCCTCCTATTAACATTTCACCACTACAGGCTCATCTTCCTTCCCCCTACAGATGACCTCTTGGTCGATTAGTGTTAGGGGGAGGCCTCTTCTTTATCTTTAGATTAGATGTGTGTGTTTTGTGATGTGTTCCCCTATGATCATGCTATGAGTGTTTGGATGACCCTTATCACCCTTGTTGGTGCTTGGATATAAGAGTGGTTTTTGTGTTGTGAAACTTCTTCTATGTGTATCATCATTCTTCCATGTTTGTGATTGATTTTTGACAAAATTGGGGATGATGAAAATCATTGGGGGAATTTAGGCTTCCCTTCCATGTTGACCCAATTTTTATTTTTACTTTTTCTTCTCATGCATTCTTCACATCGTCTGATATAGTAGGGGGTTGATGATAGTTCATATTATATATAGTAGTATTATATTTATATATATTTATGAGTAGTTTTGACCCTAAAATATCATACTACCCCTATGCCCTGTGTTTATGTTCATTTCTCTTTTTCTCTTTTCTTAATTTTCCCTCTTCTTTGCTTGAGTTTTCCCTCTCATGTGTGACAATTCCACTTCTATGATACTTCAATTTTTAGAAGATGCATTCATTTCCAATGAATCTCTTCTTGAGAATCTTCACAAACTTCTTTTCAAGGGTCGCATTCTTGACTTGGACACCTAATGGAACATGTTTCCCTCATCATGGGTTCATAAAGAAAGAGCTTGAGAGCCTTCCTCCAAGTTGGGAGAAGCCCTAATCTTCCCCTTGCAAGGGGTAATTTTCTTCCTTTCAAATTTCTTGATGAAGTGAACATCTTTCAAAAGGATTCCTTGATGATGAGTCAATTCAAGAAAGAAACATCTTTTCTGCACTTTCAAACAACACATCCCTTGAGTGGATGCCTTCTTCATGCCAAGTTTCTGAGGAACCCCTTTGAAAGCTTTCTAATCCATTGATGATCTTCATGATTGTCCACTTACTTATCTATGTGGCTGCTTTCAGAAATGTTCTATCTACGAGTAGACATGTCACTTTGTAGGTGCACCTGCGAAGCCACTTTCTAACTTTGTAGATTCACCTTTCTTTGGGTTTCCTCCATGTGAGAGATCTTGGAGTATACCTCCCTATAGGTCTACGGGTCTGTAGGGTGCTTCTTCTAAGCTTCCCCCATGTGAGAGACCTTGGGGGTGGCTTCATTGTAGGTTTACGGGTCTGTAGGTTGCTTTCTTTGGGTTTCCTTCATGTGAGAGATCTTGGAGGACACCTTCCTTGTAGGTCTACGAGTTTGTAAGGTGCTTTTCTTAGTTTCCTTCATGTGATAAATCTTGGAGGACATGTTCCTTGCAGATTTGTAGGTTTCTATGGTGCTTTCCTTATTTTCCTCCATGTGAGAGATCTAGGGGGACACTTCCTTATAGGTTTGCAGGTCTATAAGGTGCTTTTCTGGGTTTCCTTCATGTGAGAGATCTTGGAGGACACCTTCCTTGTAGGTCTATGAGCCTATGAGGTGCTTACTTGTTGGGGATTCCTTCATATAAGAGATCTTGGGGGTCACCTCCTTATAGGTTTGCAGGCCTATAAGATGCTCTCAATCTATAGCTTCATAGTCCTGTGGGCCTATGAAGTCCTTTATTTATCTTGTGCTTTCAAGCTCGCCAGATCATGGTCTACTTCCTTGATGTTTCAGGTATACATGTCTAACCCTATGCACTCTTTCATCTACTTTATCAAAGCACTCATTAGTATTTGTGCTCACTAAAGTGGGGGAAAAATGTATAGGAGTGAATTTGCACCCCTTATGTAAATTCCCCTTTTACACTTCCTCACCTTAGAAAACCAAATCCGAAGGAAAAATTCCACATCAACCTGTTGCCTTCATTCCACTTGGCATCTGTCTTTTGCATCGGTAGAAGAATAATTGTTGGGGACACCCAAATGGCACACAGATGTCCACATAGGGTGCTTACATCCCTGAGAGATTCTTACATCTAAAGTTAGTATAGGTGTTACACTTCCCATTGGGAATGATTTGTAAAGTCCCTCTATGACTAACCAACCCAAAAATGCCTTATTATTCCTCATTCTTCCTTCAAATTGATCCACTCTCATTCAATTTCATCCTTTAAGCATTCTCAAGCACTCTTAGCAGTACTTCAACACTCCATTGCAACAACAACACTCCATCAACTCTGTAGAGAAAGTATGGAACAAGCCATTATAGTAGGGGCTTGAGATTTTGCAGCACCTCCCTTCATCACAATTGAGAATGTGGTGATTGTTCAAACTCTCTTTCTCCCTCATTGGATATTGAGCTCTTGGTGGAGGTGGTAACATTTTCACTCCTCTACAATTTGGTTGAGTAGCACTTTACTGTTTTGTAGTGTTTATTATGTTCTCTACTTTATTTACATATTTATCATACATCTTCCTATCATTACTATCTTGGTTTTCTGTGGAGGTGGAAACACCAAAATGGGGGTCTAACTAAGGGAGACCCCTATACAAACCCCAATAATTTTTCCTCTTTCTTGTGTGTAGGTGGACGTGCATTTTGGAGCTAGCTAGCAAACAAACATCTTAGTGAGATCTTATCTTTGTCACCTAAGCTTTAATATATTTGCTTTATCATATTCGTTTGTATCTTTCCTATTTCATAGTTCTATTATTTTCCCCTAAGAAATAACTAGCTAGGTTGTCAGCTTGTTTTCTAATAGTTCTTACTATGTTTTCGGTCCTCTAGTTGTATGGATGCAAATGCCCTTGAGAGATGCTAGTGTGTTGCACTATTGTCTCAGAACCACACTTTCGTCCTCAGCCAGAGAGCTACCTAAGGTATAGTGTTGAGCCCAAAAAATGGATTTCCTAGCCCCATTCTGGATTTTGGGTCTACAGAGTGATCGTACCACCTTATAGTCCTCATCATTCTCACCCCTCATTTCAAGACGCCCCTTTAGAGTGAGATAAGTTACCTAGGCAACATTTTGCTCTTGGCTCTCCATGACTTGGGGCCTTGAACATGGTTAGTCCCCCTCTCTTACATGTTTGAGGATAGGGTTAGATAAATAATTTAATATTGTACAAAATTGAGCTCTATAATACTATTCTCTATTTACATTTATTTTTATTTTATATGTTTGACCAAATATTATACTCATCCACACCTATTTTCATATTTTTGATATTTATTTACACATTATCTTCCATGTTTATACATTCATTCCTGATTGAATGAAAATGACTCTTGAAACTCAAAAAATATATTTGTGTGTGTGTGTTAAATGTATAAAGTTAGTATCAACACAAAACAAAATGAAACGATTTATATTCAAAGATTCAAAGTAAACAAGTTATTCTAATTTGCAACAAACTAAATCTTTCAATAATGTCTCATTGTTCTCTATTCTTAATGATTATTTTAACCTTTTGGCCCCCATATTTCTATGTGCAAAAAGGCTATTAGAATGACACTTAAGAAACAAGATTAGTATTCAACCTGCAAGCCAATTTAATGCCTACATGAAACTATATGCAAACAATGATGATGAATACCATGATGAGTGGAGGATGATGTTTATGATAAATAAACAAGTTGAGGTGGATGCTATGGTATTGAACTAAAATGATCTATAGATGATACTCCATATGATCAAATTCAAACTAAAAATGAACTAATCTAAAATGCAACTCTGATGCAAGATGGGATGTAAAATACAACTATGAAGCAAGATTTAAAGGTAAGATGTAAATGCAAAGCAAAACTTGATGTAAAGACTAGCTATAAGAATCCAAAATGCTCCCAAGCTCCAATGATAAACCTACATGATAACTCTACTTCAAATGTGGATGCAAAATACAAGGTCCAAGGGTTGTATTTATAGCCTTATCCAAGCATATAGTGAGGTGGCAATAATCAACGGTCCAGATTCAAATAAGAAAAATGGATGGCGAAGATGAAGAGAATCAAGATGTTGTCCCCTTGACCAAAGACAAAATGCCATTTGGATGGAAGAATCTCTTGACCAATGGGCACATGCCATTTGGATGGAAGATTCAAGTGTGAGAAGAGAAAACCATGTGCTTCCAAAATTGGTAGAAGTGTGGGAGGAATAAGTCATGTGCTCCAAAATTGGTGGAAGTGTGGGAGGAATAAGTCATGTGCACCAAGATTGGTGGAAGTGTGGGAGAACTAAGTCATGTGCTTTTTAAAATGAGTTGAAGATAATTCTAATTAAAAATTAGAGTTATTTATTTTCATGTGACCTTAGTGAGGTGGTACAAAAAGTTGTAGAAATGTGCTCTAATTCCTAATTGGATTTAGTGAAGATTAATTAAATAAAACAGTTTAGGGAACCTTGTTTGTTTAATTAATTTAGAAGAATGTGTTTTAGATTTGGAGAATTAGAGAAGGATGAACAATATAAATAAATTGAGAATTTATTTATACGTAGTTGGAATATTAATCAAATAGCTAGTATTTAATTAATTAAAGGTGATGACCATTTTTAGGTGTATACAATATTCAAAATTTTCAACTCCCACTTAAAACATTTTTACCAATGTGAGCCTACTTGATATATGTTTTGCATAACTATTGCTATATTTTCATATTTAAAGACTTTCATTTGAACATTGATTCTTATGCTAGAGTCATTCAGTAACCTAGACTTCAAGGAGCATTCTTTATAAGAGTATTTCAACTTAGATTACCAAAAGGAATCTAATAGGATTTGTTAGCTATTTTATTAATTTTATTTTATAATCCATTTTATTGATAGATCATCAATTGATTGATTTCAATTTTATAATTTATAATTTATTGAAAAAGATATGTACCTCACATTCTAGCCTACTAAAGACAAAAAATGTCTTGTTTCTTGAAATTAGCATTTATGATAGCCACAAGTTAACTATACATATCTTCATGCATGCTATAGGGTAAGCACAAAATAACTTTTCCAAATATATTAGTTTGTAGTATCTTTTAACAATTTTCTTATGTCAATTTATATGATATGATCGTTTCTAGAATTGTTAGTAGATGAGTAATCTTTTTGTCTTTCTTTTTAGTTTTTAGAAATTGTATTTTACAAGAAAACTAATTTGAATGAGGGAAAAAATGATAATAATATATAGTCAAGGATATCATCTATTAATTTTTTCCTTAGATGTAAAAATAAATGTGTACCTAAGCATGACAAACAACCAAATTTAACACTTTATTTATGAATTTCTCTCTACACATGGGAACCAAAATATATTTGTATTTTTAACAAAGTCTCTAAATAAAGCATGAAATTTATATAGAAACACATAGTTTTATTTAATAAATCATGAAACCAAAGTAAATAATACAAAACAAAAACATATGTTGAGAATTGTGTAAACATTCCCTAAACCAATACCATAACATTTTAAAGAAAAGAAAAAAGAAATAAATTCTAATGACCAATCTTACATAACCACACAACAATATTTGATATATTAACATAATTATATAATTAACACCACTAGCATTCACCACTTCCTCCAAATACCTATATTAAATTTCTTATTTAATTATGTAAACCATATAATTAAGCAAATATATCATATCTTCAATAGAATCAAATTGAAAACAATAACAAAACTTGTACTTTATACAAATTATAATCGTCAATAATAAAAAAATTCTTTTATCCAAAAAAATATTAATTATAAAATTTAGTATAACTATTTTCTTATTATTAAGAAAAATAAATAAAATAAGATGATAAAGTTTTTAAAAATATATTTATAAAAAAAAAAAGTTTCTGATTAAATTAAGTTCAGTTTTTAAAAGGACCCAAACGACGTTACAATGAAGAAGAACAGAAACACCAAGCACAACAAAACGGATTATTACTCAAAATTGTCTTTTGTAAAAAGTTTGTTGAGTACAGTGTTCATAATAAAACTATTAAATAAATAAATAAACTTTAATAAATTATTGAAAACAAAAAACTTGCAGATATTTTCACAATATTGATCAACGTCACGGCCTTTAGCGACATGACTTTGCAATTGATTTTGTTGACTTGACTTGTATACTAAGAAAAACAGGCAATACGTGGCCGGCACCGCTAGTAAATATTAGGGGGGAGACGTGGAAAGGAAGTTGCATTAAAGTGTTTGAAAGTAACTACAAATTCATCCGTCATGTCATGGCATGTTTTTCTCTACAAATTTATATATTGTTCTTTATTACTCTTCATGGCATGTTTTATAATGTTTACGTAAATTGTTTCAATGTATGTGGAAATTAGGTGATAGAAAACTCACATTTGTGTAATGTGTAGAGTCCTTTCATTGTTAAAAATATTTTATTCTAATTGTGGATACTTGAGAATTGTTTATCATCTATATGGAGAATGGTAAGAAATAATCTATTTATGTTACACCATTTCCCTACTTAACTCATAATTTATGTTCTTCTTCTTTGAAAATGTACAAGTTTCATTCTCATCAAGGTATTTCATGTTTTTTTCACCCACTAATCAATTTTAATGTGGCATGTTCCTTCTTTCTTGTCAAATTTTGTGTTATCCTTGTCACTAACTACTTAATTTGACTTTATTTCATTTTAGAAGTAGTCCTTCATAAAAACAATTATATCTTTTCTTTGTCTATGTTATTTCATTCGAGGGTTTCTACTTTTGCATTATTGAAAGCTCATATAACTTACATTTTTGCATCTAATTTCATTGAAAATCAAGCAAAATCTGCATTTGCATCCAATATACAAATCATAAAACATAAAAATCATAAAATTCAACTGATATTTTATGAAAATTTTGAAATAAAAATCTCATTGGGACTCATTCGCCACCTTGGGCGAATCAGCCCCAATGCATATTTTGCATTGCATTTCTGGCATTTAAAGCTCTATTTATGAGTTTTTGTTTTCTATTATTTCCTTTATCTTTTAGTTTCTAGAATTTCTATTATAAGCATTTCATTGTTCTTAGCTTACATTGCATTTGCATCCATTTTGCATTTAGTAGCCCTTGTATGAGTATTTGATGTCCTATTGCTAATACTATAGTGAAACGAAGTTTGAGACTCATATCATCCCGCAATAGCACAATCGTTGTGGATCTTGGGTTATCTAACTCTTTCACCCCTAGTATTGACACTAGTACACTAGGTATGGACAATACCCTCAACAACTCTTTACCTTCAAGTAGTGTGATGCAAGTTGAAACAAGGATTGACAATGTCCCACAAGAAAACATAATTCACATTCATGAAGACTTAGAAAACTTACAACATCAAGTGTGAAATGATAACATTTCAACTATAGTCATCCCTAATATAGACAACATTCATCGCATGCTTGAAAGTGAAGATGGACTTGACCTTGTGAAAAACATAGTTCAAATATGTGGAAAACACATCAACTCAACCATTAGTTTTCCTTTACCTACAAGCAATGTCACATGCCAAGGAGGAACTCAAATTCGTCCTCTCACAACAATTGCCTCAATACCTACCTATACCAACCCTCAAGTAACAACAACAATGCAACCAACTAGTAATGTGATTCCTTCCTTGCGTATTTTTGCTAGCATCCTGAGTTCCTTTGTGGCATCGCATATCACATCTCATACCACTTTACCACCTATAAGTATTCCATTCACTTGTCCCTCGAACACATAAACCCCTTCACCATTTTCACTTCCATCTCATAACACAAGTAATGACCCTCTCATAAATCAGCTCTTCCAAACCATTTTATTCCTCCAAAAACATATTTCCACCATCAACCAAAATCAAAATGTTCCACTTACATATTATGTCAAAAGTATCCATTGTCCTTGGAGATATTGTGAACACTGATGCCACAAGGTGTAGAGGTGCCTAGATTCGAGAAATATGGAGGAAAGGTAAATAACCATGTTAACGCCTTTATTGCCTTATGTAGTGACTTTGTCCTTGATGATAAAATTTTGACTAAGCTTTTTCCAAGGTCCTTGAAAGATATTGCCTTGGAGTGGTTATCTTCTTTATCGAACAAGTCAATTCATTCATTCAATAAACATGTTGAGGCCTTTGTAAACCATTTCCAAGTGTATATGACTTCTAAGATGAACTTGGTCAATTTGATGAGATGTAAGAAAAAAGAAGAAGAAAAGATAACTAACTTTATCTCATGCTACCAATCACTTTATTCCCAAATCAAAGTCAAGGTTCCTGATCCTCACCTTCAAAAGATGTTCATAGAAAATTTACAAAGCAAGATACAAGACAAGCTTACCATGATAAAATTTCCCTACTTCATGCACTTGTATACTTCCCTCTATGATTATCAAAATTTGGTTAGTAGTTGAGATAAAAATTCCACTTCTAATTGAACCAAGAAATCTAAGCCCGTAAACCAAAACAATTCCTATCCTTTTAGAAAAAAAATCAAAGGGTTCCTTCAATTCAATCCCCCTCAACAAACAACTCAAAATGTCAATAACCAAGTAACTGTTGTTAAAGTACCCTTTAGCTATGGGGACCCAAAAAGACAATTCACTCCCTTACCCGATACCCTTCATAACACAATGTCCCAACTTTTAGAACAGCAAATGATTAGCTTTCCTCCCATCAAAACACCCGACACTAATAAACCTTTACCCTCGAGCTTTATATCAAATACTTATTTCCACTATCACTAACAAAAATGAACACAATATGGAACATTGTAAGTGTCTTAAACATCTCATGCAAGACCTCATTGATTCTAGTCATCTTTCTATTGGAGGTATTAGTGATAAAGGAAATAAGTTTTTTGCCTCTCCTAACCAAAAGTTGTAAATTTTTACAAACCTTATGCCTAAACACAATATTTCATGTTTCAAAGGTAGCGAAACTAAAAAGAATGATGTAATGAATGTTGACACAGATGATGAGAACATAGATACAATTCAACAAAGTCCTATGGATCAACAAGAAAAAAATTATTTCAATGGTTTGATTGCACTAGTTGAAACTCAACATCATAAGGGCTGACCTAAATATCCTCTTGACATTGCTTTCACCTTTAAACATATACTTAAACATGCACCTGATTGTCATCTTTACATAGGAAGTTGTATCTATGATAAGCCCACTAATGGGATATTAATAGATCTTGCTTGTGGAGAGAACGTGATCACAAAGGAATTCTTACTTCTACATGAGCTCTATCAAGATATATATGATAAAATGAAAGCATGGATCAAGATGCACAATGGTTTTTCTTGGCATATGATGGGATCGATCACCTTACCATTTCAAATAGGACCAACAACATTAGACATCTCATTTTCCATCATCCCAAAGTCAAACCAATTTCCTGTGAAGCTCAACTATCCATGGCTTCACTCCATGAATATAGTCTCTTTAGTTGTACATAAATGCTTAAAGTTCCCCTTTGACAATGAAATATTCACTGTCCACCATAGTGGCTTTAACCCTTTATCCTCCAAAGGAAAATTTTCCTTTGATTTCTTTTGGCCCGAGCCTATAGAACCTATAAAACCACGAGAAGAATTGTTTTTCTTGTCTTATCAAAAGTTCAAGGAAAAGAAGATAGCAAAACTATCCCTCAAAAATATGTCCCCACCCACCACCGAGCCTACCATCCTAGACGAAACCATGCTTCAGCCTAAAGAAATTCCAAAAAACCAAGACCAACCTAAGACAAAACCTTCACTCACTTCCTACAAAAGACCAAGAGATAACAAAACCAATCCTATCACGCCTCCTAGAATAAAACAAGTTTACAAAATAAAAGAGAAAGTGGTTGAACAACCTCCTATGGTTCCTTCCATTCTTCTCCTTAGGGAAGAAAAGAAACCTATGGTTGACCAACCCACTCCTACACAAAAGCAACTTGATAACAAAAAAAAAGAAATGAAGGTGCTAGAGAGGCAGGCGTAGATGTTGTGCCCTTGCTCATAGGTTACATGAAGAATTAAACAAAGAAAATAAAAATCCAAAGTTGACTGAAGTAATGCACGATGACTCTACCCCCACCCTAAAACAAAACAATCTAATACAACAACCCCAACAAGAATTAAACCCTTCCTTGGAATTATCATTTGACCTCTTGTTGTGATTAATTTAGATGATGATGACGAGGTCGCTAAAATTGACGAAGAGGTGCATAATGAATTAAACACACTATTCTCCCCTTCTATGACCTTAAACAATAATTCTCTTACAAACAATGTTGAACCTAGTGTTTCCCCTAGTTTGGCACTTTATCTTGTCCCTTTGGCTAGTTGTCCACCTTCGATATACAATGAACATGATTGGGATGTGGACGACCTACTTTAGGTTGAATCGCATGTGCCTTACTAGCCTTTTGCATCTTTCCTTTTTCTTTTTTGTGATTCCATGTGCATGATGTGATCCCTTGTGACGTTATATTTGATGTTCTCTCTCTCTTTGTGGAATTCCTCTATTTGTACCTTCATTCTTCTCTATGCCATCAATATTTTACTTTTCTCTTTCTATCTTTTCATTTGTCTTGTGTTTTCCTTTTAGGGATGACGCAAGGCATTAAGACATTCATGTCTCTTCCATGTTGCCCCAAAAGGATTTTTCTTTTCTTTTTCTTTATCTCTTTTTCATATGTCTTGTGTTTTCCTTTTAGGGATGATGCAAGGCATTGAGACATTCATGTCTCTTCCATGTTGACCCAAAAGTCCTTTCCTTTGCTTTTTCTTTATCTCTTTTCCATTTGTCTTGTGTTTTCATTTTGGGGATGATGCAAGGTGTCGAGACATTGATGTCTCTTCAATATTGACCTGAAAGGTTTTTCTTTGTGCCATTCTTCTAGTTCTATGTGTATTTGGAGAATGTTGACAGTTATGAGCTCTCTAAAAATATTGCAGCAAGAGCATACTAACCCCAAATCCATAGATCCCTTATGTGTTTGGTCTTTTTATTTTAGGAGAAACCCCTCTCTTTTTCTTTTGCATGACATGGCTTTCCTTGGAAACATATAACTTGGCATAGAGATTTCCAAATTAGCTCTCTTGTCTTATTTTTCTTCTTGCATTTATCATTTTCTAATTTAAAGTAATTGTTCATGGCATAGTGTTTAGCAATTTCTTTAAAATGGGGGCATACATTAGCATTATTCTTTTGTATTTTTCTTTTCATGGTTCATAGTGCACTCTTCTTACTTTATACGATGTGTTTTTTGCTTTGTGGACAACATTGGGTTTGATGTCCTTCATGAGTGTGATCTATCTTAGCATAATACATTCCTCTTAGTAGCTTGATGCGACACACTCCACCCCCTAAGTTGTTAATTTTCTATTCTTTGATTGGTCCTCTCTTGGAGACATTAGGCACAATGTTCCCTAAGTCAAAGACCTCACATGAACTAAGCAAGACTCTTTTGAAATGTTCTTTTGCATTTTTCATTTGCAATTATATGGCCACTTTGCATAACATAATTTTCATGCCTCTGGAGCCATCTTTTTTTTTCATGATCTCCAAGCATACGAAGTTTTCCTTGTCTCATGAAGTTCAAAAACCATTGTTGAGTGGCATCTTATTAAAGTTATTAAGGGGTATAACTTTCGTATGGTTTCACGAGAAGCCCCAGTGAGGCGTGACTTTCCCTTACCCACTTGTGCGTGAGTGTGATTGCATACTGGTCGTGTGTGTATGTGTCTCACGTCTTTCAAATCCTCACCCAGTGGATAGCTAGGAGTTACATTTCCTTAGAGTGAGCTTGCATTTTTTAGACAAATAGCCTAGATATGATCCACATTGCGATGGAAAAATGGTCAAAGCTTGATCCAACTCTTTTATCTTTTACCTTTTTCCCTTTTTTGTCTTTGATAGTCTATGCTTGAGCTTTGTTGTTGCTCTTATATCATTTTCATGTGTGTTCTTTTATGTCCATGTTGGTTTTCCATGGGATCTTGATCATGAGGGCTTGATCACCCCTCTCAATCATTGTCATCCCATCTTATTAGCATTGGTGCACTTGGACCCCTCTTGATGTGTGCTTGTCTACATTAGTGTGAGTTTGAAGCAAGTTCATCATCTCACTAAAGTGGGGGCTAAATGTAGTGTCAAAAAATATCATCAAGACATTTTCACACATGTTTGGGTCCTCGTTGAATTGATCTTAATGATGCCTTGATTTAGTGTTGTAATATGTTTGACATATTCACATTAGGTCTTAGGCCCTTGTAAACTAATGAATTTCAATGGTACCTTGCTAAACTATTGTGAAGTGTTTTAAATCACTTCCACACTTTTCAAAGGTTTTATTAATTAATTCCACCTAATAAACTTCTTTTTAACCTTAACCATGCCTTATTTTAAAGTTTCATCAAGTGTTGTAGCATACTTTCACATTTTTCTAGGCTTGTCATAAATAATTGGGCTTCTTTATGCTTTAATTGGCCTTATTTTGATTCCATAAGCCTCATTTAATTCATCTTTTCAAGGATAATCCTGACACAAATCATTACCCAATCATAATTCAGGTATTTCAAGCTTGAATGGCCCAAATTTAGTGATATGGGACTCATTTTCCACCTTGGGTGAATGATTCCCACCTAGATTTTTGGGTCCCGAACTTGGTTTCACACATTTCTACACATTTTTAAAAATGGTCCCAAAATTTGGGCCTGGTCGGACTCATTCACAACGTTGGGTGAATGAGTCCCGTGTGACCCAAAATCAAAATTAATTTTTGGCAGGATTTTTTTCTCCTAGATTTGATGTCAACTTGTAGTGTTGTAATTATGATAATTATTACATAATTGAGTATAAATACAAGGTTCTTTCACTCATTTTTTAGCTAATACTTTTGTGAGAGAATTCCTAATAGCAAGTTGGTGTTCACAAGATCATTCAATCATTCACAAGAGAATTCAAGTGTCTTCAAGAACATATTATCAAGCATTCTAGAGCAGCATTTAAACATCAATCATCATGTCAAATATTTCATGCATCATGTTTGTTTTAGAGCTATCAATTATGATGTAGGATTTTATGATTCAAGCAAGCATTTCATTTAAGATCTATCACCTTCAAGCAAGAGTCAAGATCGACATCCATTGGAGCCATCTCATACATGTGTGTGATTTATAAGTCTAGGTTACAGATTTCCTCAAGAGAAAGATTGGAGAAAAGTTGTCAAATCATTTAAAGTTGTCAAAGTTGTCATCAAGCCTTGGAGAGTATTGGAGAAGACCTACAGGGTACAAATCAAGGTTTTGGAACTAGAAATCAATTAGGAAGTATAGAGCAAACAAAGAAGAGCAAGATCAAACTTTGAAGCTTTTAAAAACCCTAACTAGGTTGATTTTCCACTTCTGGTGAATGAGTCCCAATTTCAGTCAAAATTTAGATTTTTCAAGATTCAGAGAACCATTTGGTAGATTCCTGTTCTCACACAGAAACCCAAATTCTGGATTAATTAACCCAACATGGTGAATGAGTCCCTCTATTTACATTATGTTTTGTATAGGAATGAATTTTCACCCCTTAAGCAAATTCCCCTTTTACACTTCATCACCTTAGAAAACCAAATCCGAAGGTGAAATTCCACATCAGCCCACTCCCCTCATTCCACTTGGTGTCTTTCTTTTGCACCGATAGAAGAATAACTATTGGGGATGCTCATGTGGTGCGTAGACATCCGCATGGTATGCTTATATCCTTGACAACTTCCTGCATCTAAAGTTGGTAGAGCCATTACACTTCCTATTAGGAATGATTTGTAACGTCCCTCTTCGACCAACTGACACAAAAATGCCTTATTCTTCCTCATTCTTCCTTCAAATTAATCCATTCTCATTCCATTTCATCCTATAAGCATTCTAGAAATCTCTTTTGGCATTCTCAAGCACTCTTAGTGGCACTTCAACTCTCGATTGCAACAACAACACTCCATCAACTGTATAGCGCAAGTGTGGAACAAGCCATTGCAGCAAGGGCTTGAGGTTTTGCAATGCCTCCATTCATCACAATTGAGGCTATGGTGATATTTCAATCTCTCTTTCTCCATCATTGGCTAGTGAGCTCTTGGTGGATGCGGTAATTCTTTAACTCCTATCCTCTATGATTTGGTTGAGTAGCACTTTACTATTTTGTAGTGTTTATTGTGTTCTCTACTTTCTTTACTTCTTTATCATACATCTTCCTATCGTTACTATCTATATTGTCCATGGAGGTGGAAACACCAAAATGGGGGTATGATTGAGGTAGACCCCTATACAGTCCCCAACAATTTTCCCTCTTTCTTATGTGGAGGTGGACATCCTCTTTGGAGCTAGCTGGCAAACGAGCATCTTTGTGAGATTATCTTTGTCACCTTAGCTTTAATATATTTGATTTATCATATTAATTTATATTTTTCCTATTTCATAGTTCTAATTTGTTCCCCTAAGAAATAACTAACTAGGTTGTTAGCTTGTTTTCTAGTAGTTCTTATTGTATTTTTGGTCCTCTGGTCATATGGATGCTAGCGCACCTAAGAGAAGCCAGTGCACTACGCTACCATCCTAGAACCATGCTTCTTTCCTCAAGAAAAGAGCTACCTAAGGTATAGTGTTGAACCCAAAAACCAACTCACCTAGCCCCATTCTATATTTTGGGTCTAGAGAGTGATCATAGGTCCTTATAGTCCTCATCATTATTGTCCCTCATTTGAAGACACCCCTTTAGAGTAAGGTAAGTTAGGGCAACCTTCTCCATGACCTAGGGCCTTGAATGTAGTTGATCCTCCTGTCTTATATTTTTGGTGAACCTGACATGAACCATTTTGGCTCCATTTTGTGATACTAAAATCTTCTTTACTTGTATTCTAGGAGTGTTGTAGGTGTGAGTGTTATGAGGCCTTTTCCTTACAACCCAACCTGTGACCCCTAGTAGGCGTAGTTGGAAGGTTTTGAAAGTGTTGCATAATGAAACCTTAATTGGGTCCCGAGAGAGTGTCATTCATTGCATGTGATGGCCTCTTTCTTGCATCAACCTATCCCCTCTACATAGCCTATGAGCAGCGGTTCTAGTATAACCTTCACTTCATAGGATCTGCTGATGGGTTTTAATAGGGAACCATCTCCTCTCTACATCCATGTAAAAATCAATAGAAACATCATAGCAAGTATTCTTGTTGATCCAACATCTCCAATAAATATCATAACTAAGGATATCATGCTAATCAACTTTTTGCACAAAGAT
Organism: Sequoia sempervirens; assembly: GCA_007258455.2. NCBI lineage: Eukaryota > Viridiplantae > Streptophyta > Pinopsida > Cupressales > Cupressaceae > Sequoia > Sequoia sempervirens. Next base: position 45,309 of record VDFB02268399.1, on the reverse strand, counting down.
GGGTATGATGCGCTTGTGAGAACCATCTGCATGCATGATAGACTTTCCATACCCCCATTGGGCAGTATTGTCTTATCAGTTTCGATTGGACCTAAATCCATGAATCTTTTGTTCAACATAATGTCATACCTTTAGTTGTGCATAAATGTCTATAATTTATTCATGAGGGTTCCATGCACGTGATTCATGAGACCAGTTATAAACCACAAGTTGCTCATGGTAGCTACTCCTTGGATTACTCTTGGCTTGCACCTATTGGTCCTCTTCTACCTAGGAAGGACCTTTTGTAATGAACTTATCAGAATTACAAGAGAGGGTACTTGATATTGAGAGTGAGATACCCTTTATCACCTTATGGTATTTCATATAAGGGTTGCTTAAAAGTTGATAGTGATGCCACCAAGGCATGTAGAAGGGAAGAAGAGAAGCAGTCATGAGATCCTCCTTCCTCTTCTATTGTTTAGCCTAACGCTTCCTCTTGCCTTATTGTGGTGCCTTCAAATTTTGTTACACATTTGTGAGAGAATCTTGTGGTGCCCGTTGGGAAAAATCTAAAGCGTCCCGTGTTTGAGCTTCCTGTTTTTCCCAAAAAGCCTAGGCCCATTCAATATAGTCAAAAGAAAGGTCCCCATGGAAAATCCTCTATGTCTTGGCCTCCACGGCTTCCTACTACTTTTGCTCCAAAAGTAGTAAGCGAGAAGAGGTCCACTGCTGAGGCACTTGAGCTGACTCCCCCCATTGTTTTCCAACTTACTCCTCCTGCTCCCATTCAAGAGTCTACTCTTGTCCTAGAAATGGTTATAGTGGACACTCCCATGGCCTAGTAGGAGCCTTATATTCCTTCGTTGCCTCTGGCCTTCAGTTTGAAGCATCGTCGAAAGGCTCTTGCAGCTGAACAATGTTGGTATGTGGCAATTGATCATGCTATATTGTACACCCCAGCATGTATTCTTTCTAGGATCTGAGGCTGACCCAGGCTAGGCCAGGCCCCAAGTGGGGGTTTGGGGGCGATAGCCTTGGAGAAAAATTTTCCTCCTACTTTTTTGTATTGTCATCAAAAAAGTAAAAAATAAAAAAACAAAAAAAACTAACTTTGTAGAACCCTAATCTGGAAGCTTCTAAGCTTGTTAAAAAGGGGTTCAAATGGGGGTTACAATATGATAAAAAATTTGATTATTTGCAAGATTATAATAGGTTTTTCACTCGATAATAAAATCATTGGATGGTTGTGGTTTGGTGGATGTAGCCCGGATTGGGTGAACCACGTTAAATTCTTAGTGTTATAATTTATTTCGTGTGTTTTAGTTTCTATGTTTATTAATTAAATCTATATTTAATTGTTAGATATCTACCTTTCTAACCCTAACAAGTGGTATCAGAGTGGGTTTTGTTTCAATCATCATTTGTAGGAAGGTCTCAAGGTTGAGTGGGGGTCTCACGGTTGAGTGAGAGTAATGGCAGATGAGGGTAAGAAGATTGAGAAGTTTAATAGGTAGAACTATCAGTTATGGAAGATGCAAATGGAGGACTACCTCTATTAGAAGGATTTATGGTGGCCATTGGAAGGGAAAACCAAGAAACCCTTAGCAATGTTTGATGAGCACTATGATATTTTGGATAGAAAGACTCTTAGCAATATTCATTTATGCCTAGCACAATTGGAGGCATTGAATATTACAACAACAAAGACAACTCAAGAGTTGATGGAAACCCTAGAAAATTTATATGAAAAGCCTTCCACTTTGAATAAGGTATTTCTTATGAAGCATTTATTTAATATGAAAATGGTAGAAGGTGGGTCAGTTACTGATCATTTAAATGAGTTTAATACGGTCACAGTCAATTAAGTTATGTAAAAATAAACTTTGATGAAAAAGTTAGAGCTCTTTTGATTCTATGTTCTTTGCCTAAAAGTTGGAATAGCTTGGTAATGGTTGTTAACAATTATGTTTCTAGTTTGAATACATTGAAATTTGATGATGTTGTTGGTGTTATTTTGAGCGAGAAAATTCATAGGAAAAGCTCAGGTGGAACATCCACATCAGGTAGTGTTTTGAATGTAGAAAGTAGGGGAAAAAAAATGAGAGAGGAAAAAAATATGAAAATAATGGGAAGTCACGAGGAAAATCAAAGGATAGAAGGTCCCAATCTAGAGACAAGAGGGATTGTTGGTATTATGGTAAGTTGGGTCATCTAAAGAAAGATTGTTAGTCTCGAAAAAATAAAAAACACAAAAAAGAAGGAAGTAAAGAGGAAAATGTGTTAAGTAATAAATCTGATGAGGATTCTTTGATTCTTTCCCTTGATAATGTTGATGATTCTTGGGTGTTAGATTTAGGGGCTTCATTTCATGCTACCCCCCATAGAAGTTATTTCCTTGATTATGTCCAAGGAGATTTTGGGTTGGTTTATTTAGGAGATAACGGACCCTATCAGATTGTTGGAAAGGGAATAATCAAGATTAAGTTTCAGAATGGGAATCATTGGCTTCTACATGAGGTAAGACATGTTCCAAAGTTAAGCATAAATTTTATTTCAGCAGGGAAACTAGATGATGAAGGTTGTATTACTACATTTAGTGATAAAAATTGGAAGGTCACAAAGGGTTCCTTAGTGGTAGAAAAAAGTGTGAAAGTAGGAACCTTGTATCTTTGTATAAGTCATATTGTTCCTTCTACTTCAATTGTTAAAAAAAAGGTGAATGTTCGGGAACAATTGTTGCAGTTCAGCAAGTAGAAGATCATACTGTTGTTGTGGACTCTGAATCAACACTATGGCATAATAGACTTGGGAATATGAGTGCAAAAGGTATGAAAGCACTTCATTCAAATAATGTTTTACCAGGTCTAAAATGTGTTAATATGGATTTCTATGAAAGTTGTGTGTATGGAAAACAAAAGAGAGTAAGTTTTCTCAAGGATGGGAAGTAAAAGAAAGATGAAAAATTGGAGCTTGTGTATACAAATGTATGGGGATCAACTCAGGTATCTTCTCTCGGTGGCTCTCAGTATTATGTTACATTCATTGATAATGCAACTAGGAAGGTATGTATTTATTTTCTTAGGCAAAAATTTGATGTATTTGAAACTTTTAAAAAATTGAGAAGCTTGGTTGAGAATGAGACGGGTAAAAAGCTAAAATATCTTAGATCTAGTAATGGTGGTGAGTATTGCAGTAAAGAGTTTCAAGATTATTGTGCCTATAATAGTATTCATAGGAAAAAAATAGTTCCAAGGACTCCACAGGAAAATGGAGTGTCTGAGCGCATGAATAAAACAATAATGGAGAGTGCACATACTATGAGATTGCATGTTGGACTGCCTTTAAAAATGTGGGTAGAGACTATAAACACTATTGTTTATTTAATTAATAAAGGTCCCTTTAATCCTTTGGGTTGTGGTATTCCAGAGGAAGCATGGAAAGGTAAGAAGATGAGTTATTCTTTTCTCAAAACCTTCGGTAGTGAAGCATTTGCACAAGTAGATTCAGAAAATAGAACCAAACTTGATGCAAAATCAAAAAAATGTATATTTGTTGGATATAGCATTGATGAATTTGGTTATAGGCTTTGGAATTTTGAAAATCAAAAATTTGTGAGAAGCAGGGATGTTATATTCAATAGAAAGTGTTGTACTAAGATATTTTGTTGCAACATGAGAAGAAAGAAAATGATTATGTAGTGTTGGATGATATTCCAAACAATGATGTTTTAGTGGTTCATCATGCTCTGCTGCAACAACAACAACAACAACAACAAATACCACAAACTCCTATGAATGTTAGACGATCTTCAAAGATAAGTAGACCTCCAAAAAAATTATTTCCCTCTTTGTATACTATTTTGTTAACTAATATTGGTGAACTAGAGTATTATGATGAAGCTTTGTAGGTGGATACCAAGGTTTAGTGGGAGCATGGAATAGAAGAAGAAATGGACTCCTTGCTGAAAAATCAGACATGAGAATTATGCAATTTTCCTACAGGTAAAAAGGTTTTACCAAACAAATGGGTTTATAGGATGAAAGAGGAGGATGGAGGTAAGAAGATATTTAAAGCCATATTAGTTGTAAAGGGATTTGTATAGAAAAAGGGTATTGATTTTGATGAGATTTTTTCTCCAATTGTTAAAATAATTTCTATTCATATTGTTTTAAGTATTGTGGCTACTAAAGATTTTAATTTAGAACAACTTGATATTAAAATAGCCTTTCTCCATGTTATTTGGAAGAGGAGATATATATGGAACAACCACAAGGATTTGAGGTCAAAGGTAAGGAGAAACTAGTGTGCAAATTGAAGAAAAATTTATATGGCTTGAAGCAAGCACCTTAAAAATGGTACTTGAAATTTGATAGTTTTATGGCTAAGCAATGCTATAATAGGTGTAATTTTGACCATTGTGTTTATTTTAAGGGGTTGGATAATGGCAGCTACATTATTTTATGTTTATATGTTGATGACATGCTTATAGCAAGTTCTAACATGGATTACATATGTGAGCTAAAACAATAGTTAGCAAAATATTTTTCTATAAATGATTTGGGGGAAACAAAACAAATCCTTGGTATGCAAATTTGTAGAAATAGAAAAAACAAAAAATTGTTTTCATCCTAGGCTGATTATGTTGAAAAAGTGTTGTAGAGATTTCATATGGAGAATACAAAAGCTATCAACACACCTTTACCTAGTCATGTTAAATTGACTAAGGATATGTGTCCAAAGACACAAGAAGAGGAAGAAAAAATGTCCAAGGTACCATATGCTTCAACTGTAGGCATTTTAATGTATGCCGTGGTATGCACATGACCGGATATTGCACATGTTGGAGGATTTGCTAGCAGGTATTTGAGTCATCCCAGAGTTAGGCATTGGAATGCGGTAAAATGGATTCTCAGGTACTCGAGAGGTACATCTAATAAATGGGTATGTGCAGGATCATCATAGAAAAAATAGGCCCTTAAGTGGCAAAAAATTTAGAAAAAATCAATGTTAGGCAACTTGACGTAAAAATTTGAATAAATTATCTATATTATTTAAAAAATATGTAAGAATAGAATCTATAGAAAATTGAATGTAGTTTCTAAACTACTAGGTTTATTTAAAAATAAATAAAATCTATTTGGTGAAAATTTTAAATTTCAATGCAATAGTACTTAAATTTCAGGGAAAAAATAAGAAGTAGGTGTCTGTCTGACCACCCTAACCACAATAAAATGATAATATTTTATATATAAGTAGAGGACTCATGTCTGGATGTGATGCATATTTTTTTAGAATTTTTTTCTAAGTAAATAATTAATTATGAATTTTTTATTACAATTTTTTAAACATATAAAACTTGTATGTCTGACCACCTTAACTTGGTCAAAACTTCATGAATTTTTATTTTATTTTTTTAATCATATAGTATACATGAAGCATAGAATGTGACACATGTTTTGGATTCAAAAAATGTGATACCATTTGAAAGTTATAGATGTTTTTCAATTAGCCCATTGATAAGGAATTTAGTCATAATTCTAATAGAAAATGAATAATAATTATTTATTAAATTTAAATTAAAGCATAATTTATATTGGTGGAAAGCTAAGAATCTCCCCTAAAAACCCTTTTCGTTTAATCATTTTTGGGTTAAAAAATGTCGTCTACCACATACCCTACAAATACCCATAATATTGTCATTTTTTGGCCCATCATGATCCTGCACATACCCAAATATTTATGTTTTGGGGTCTCTAATACTGATTTAAAAGGATATGTTGACTCAAATTTGGTAGGGGATATAGATACCAGGCAAAGTACAACAGATTTTGTATTTACAGTTGGTGGGATAGTACTGATTTTGATTTCTTGATTGAAAAAGGTGGTTGTTTTATCCACCATAGAGGCAGAGTATGTTGCTACAATAGAGGTGGCAAAGGAGATGATATGGCTACAACTTTTCATAGATGAGTTGGGAAAACAACAGGTTGAAAATTATTTGTTTAGAAATAGCTAGAGTGTTATACATCTTGCAAATAATTATGCCTTGCATTCTAAAACAAAACATATACAGTTGAGATATCATTTCATTTTGTTAGTGTTGGAGGATGGATAAGTCAAGCTGGACAAGATACATACAGATGCCAATCCAGTAGATATGTTTATGAATGAGGTGACAAGGGAGAATCTGAGCTCCTCTTTAGCTTCAGTTGGCCTTCAAGGTTGAATTCAAGTATAACAAAGTAGCATGGTCCAAGGTACTTATTTCTAGTGGGAGTTATAAGTGCAGTAGTGTCATCTAGGATCAGTCTCCAAGTGGGAGATTGTGTTGGTGTGGAGCCTGATCAGTCTCCAAGTGGGAGAAGTGGGAGATTGTTGGTATGTGACAACTAATCATGCTATACTATACACCCTAGCATGTATCCTTGTCGGGGTCCGCGGTTGGGCCGGGCTAGGCCCCAGGTGAGAGTTCGGGGGTGGTAGCCCTTGAGAAAAATTTTCCTCCTACTTTTTTACATCGTCGCCAAAAAAGGAAAAATCAACGAAAAAAAAGAAAAACTGACTTTGTAGAACCCTAATCTGGAAGCTTCTAAGCTTGTTAAAAAGGGGTTCGAATGGGGGTTACAGTATGATGAAAAATATGATTATTCACAAGATTGTAATAGATTTTGCATTGGATAATAAAATCATTGGATGGCCGCAGTTTGGTGGATGTAGCCCGGATTGGGTGAACCATGTTAAATTCTCTATGTTATAATTTATTTTATGTGTGTTTTAGTTTCTCTGTTTATTAATTAAATCTATATTTAATTTTTTGATATCTGACTTTCTAACCCTAACAAATAAGCCACCATATAGAGCAAGGAAGAGGAGATGACCACACCTGTATTAAGACCTCCTGCCACATCTTCCTCTCTCCTCCCTTTTTCTTTCGTTCAAACTAGTTTAGTCTCGCGTTCGATGTCTATTGTGAGTACGAATACTCCTAACCCCAAAAAGGTGTAGGTGTTCATCACTCCTTCAGTGGAGTCACCTTTGTTGATGTCCCTTCTAGATAACCTGCCCTTCCCAAAACCCATATATATGATGAACACTTCGGTGGTATCTACTATTTTTTTCTCTTCCTCCTCTTCCTCTACACCTCTTTCCTCATCTTTGGGGAGTTTGCATCCCCCCATGGAGTAGAAGGTGGAGAGTGGTCCTTCTAGAAATGGAGGACGTAAGAGGAGCCCGCCTTCTCAAAAAGGTGGTCCTGCGCTAACTTGTTCTATCCTAGTGACAGAACCAGTCCTGGCTTCCTCTGACTTTGTCACTACTCCCAAATCATTCAGTGAGCCTAGCAGTGAATCTCAGGTATACCTTCCCTGCCCGTTGAGGTGAAACATGGCACTCCTGTAAAGTGCATGTTTAACTCTCTAGATGAAGTTTCGACCTTGTTAGTGATTTTCACAAAATCGTTGACCTTAGCTCCATAAGAACTTAGTGAAGGAGACTTTGTGGGGCCTTCTTCCTTAGCCCTTATTGTGGGAGGGTCGGAGGCTCCTCCTCTTAACATTCCACCATTGTAGGCTCATCCACCTTCCCCCTATGGTGATATAAAGTAGGAAGCAGATGACCTCTTGGTCAATCAGTGTTAGGGGTAGACCTCTTCTTTATCTTTAGATTAGATGTGTGTGTGTTGTGATGTGTTCCCCTGTGATCATCCTATGAGTGCTTGGATGACCTTTCTCATAGTTGTTGGTGCTTGGATACAGGCGTAGTTTTTGTGTTGTAAACCTTCTTCTATGTGTATCATCATTCTTCCATGTTTTTGATTGATTTTTGACAAAATTAGGAATAATGCAAAGCATTGGGGAAATTTATGCTTCCCTTCCATGTTGACCCAATTTTTTACTTTTATGTTGTCTTCTTGTGCATTTTTCACATGGTCTAACATAGTAGGGGGTTGATGAAAACTCATTTTATATACTATTACTATATTTATATATATTTATGAGTAGTTTTGACCCTGAAATATTAGACTACCCCTGTGCCCTATTTTTATGTTCATTTCTATTTTGATCTTTTCTTATCTTTCTCTCTTCTTTACTTGAGTTGTCCCTCTCATGTGTGACACTACCACTTTTATGATACTTCAATTTTCAGAAGAAGCATTGATTGCCAAAAACTCTCTTCTCGAGAATCTTCACAAACTTCTTTTCAAGGGTCACATTCTTGACTTGGACCCCTTATAGAACATGTTTCCTTCATAATGGGTTCATAAAGAAAGAGATTGAGAACCTTCCTCTAAGTTGAGAGTAGCCCTAATCTTCCCCTCACAAGAGGGCATTTTCTTCCTTTCGAATTCCTTGATGATGAGTCAATTCAAGAAAGAAACATCTCTTCAACACTTTCAAACAATGTGTCCCTTGATTGGACCCCTTATGCATGTCAGGTTACCGATGGACCCCTTTGAAAGCTTTCCAATCCATTGACAGTCTACATGACTGTCCACTTACTTTCCTACGTGGCTGCTTTCAGACGTGTTTTATCTACGAGTAGACATTTCACATTGCAGGTGCACTATGAAGCCACTTTCTGACTTTTTGGAGTCCCCTTTCTTTGGTTTTCCTCCATGTGAAATATCTTGGGGGATACCTCCCTATAGGTCTATAGGTCTATAAGGTGCTTCTTGTGAGCTTCCTCCATGTGAGAGATCTTGGGGGTGGCTTCCTTCCAGGTCTGCAAGTCTGTAGGGCTCTTTCTTTGGGTTCCCTTCATGTTAGAGATCTTGGAGGACACCTTCCTTGTAGGTCTGTAGGTTTATAAGGAACTTTTCTCAGTTTCTTCCATGTGAGTGATCTTGGGGGATGCCTCCATATAGCTTTGTGGGTTTATAGGGCACTTTTTTGTGTTTTCTTCATGTGAAATATCTTGGAGGACACCTTCCTTGTAGGTCTACAGGCCTATGAGGCGCTTATTTCTTGGGAATTCCTTCATGTGAGATATCTTGGGGGTCACCTCCTTCCAGGTCTGTGGGCCTGTAAGATGCTTTCAATCTACCCCTTCCTAGTTCTGCAGGGCTTTGAAGTCCTTTATTTGTCCTACACTTTGAAGTTCGCGAGAGCGTGGTCTACTTCCTCGATAGCTCATGTATACATTTCTAACCCTATGCACTCTTTGATCTATTTTATTGAAGCACTCATCAGTATTCATGCTCGCTAAATTGGGGGCAAAATGTATAGGAGAAAATTTGTATCCCTTATGAAAATTCCCCTTTTACACTTCCTCACCTTAGAAAACCAAATTTGAAGGTGAAATTCCACATCATTCTGCCACCTTCATTCCACTTGGCATCTATCTTTTGCGTCAGTAGAAGAATAATTGTCGGGTATGCCCACGTGGTGCGCAGACATGCACACAACATGCTTAGGTCCCTGATGGATTCTTGCATCTGAAGTTGGTAGAGGCATTACACTTCCTATTGTGAACAATTTGTAAAGTCCCTCTTCGACCAACCAACCCAAAAATTCCTTAATCTTCCTCATTCTTCCTTCAAATTGATCCATTCTCATTCCATTTCATCCTCTAAGAATTCTAGCAATCTCTTTTGGAACTCTTAAGCACTCTTAGCAACACTTGAACACTCCATTGCAATGACAACACTCCATCAACTCTGTAGAGGAACTGTGGAACAAGCCATTGTAGTAGGGGCTTGAGGTTTTGTAACACCTCCCTTCATCACAGTTGAGGTTGTGGTGATTGTTCAAGCTCTCTTTCTCCATAATTGGCTAGTGAGCTCTTGGTGGAGGTGGTACATTTTCACTCCTTTCCTTTATGATTTGGTTGAGTAGCAATTTACTTTTTTGTAGTTTTTATTGTGTTCTCTACTTTCTTTACTTCTTTATCATACATCTTCCTATCGTTACTATCTTGGTTGTCTGTGGAGGTGGAAACACCAAAATGGGGGTCTGACTGAGGGAGACCCCTATACAATGCCCAACAATTTTCCCTTTTTCTTGTGTGTAGGCGGATGTGCACTTTCGAGCTAGCTAGAAAAAAAGCATCTTTATGAGATTACCTTTGTCACCTTAGCTTTAATATATTTTCTTTATCATATTTGTCTGTATCTTTCCACTTTCATAGTTCAGTTTTGTTCCCCTAAGAAATAACTAGCTAGGCCATCAGCTTGTTTTCTAGCTCGGTTCTTACTATATTTTTGGTCCTCTAGTCGTACGGACGCTAGCACACCTAAGAGATGTTAGTGCATCGCAATGTTGTCTCAGAACCACACTTTTCTCCTTAGGTAGAGAGCTACTTGAGGTACAATGTTGAACCCAAAAACTGGCTTACCTAGCCCCATTTTGGATTTTGGGTTTGTAGAGTGATCGTAGGACCTTATAGTCCTCATCATTCTCATCCCCCATTTCAAGGCACCCCTTTAAAGTGAGGTAAGTTAGGGTAGCATTCCGCTCTTGGCTCTCCATGACCTAAGGCCTTGAACATGGTTGGTCCCACTCTCTTAAATATTTGAGGATAGGGTTAGATAAATAATTTAATATTGTACAAAATTGAGTTCTATAATACTCTTCTCTATTTACATTTATTTTTATTTTATATGTTTAACCAAATATTATACTCATCCACACCTATTTTCATATTTTTGATATTTATTTACACATTATCTTCCATGTTTATACATGCATTCCTGATTGCATGAAAATGACTCTTGAAACTCAGAAAATATATTCGAATTTTTCAACTCTCACTTACAACATTTTTACCAATGTGAGCCTAGTTGATATATGTTTTGCATAACTATTGCTATATTTTTGTATTTAAAGACTTTCATTTGAACATTGATTCTTATGCTAGAATCATTCAATAACCTAGACTTCAAGGAGCATTCTTTATAAGGATATTTCAACTTAGATTACCAAAAGTAATCTAATAGGATTGGTTAGCTATTTTATTAATTTTATTTTATAATCCATTTTATTGATAGATCATCAATTGATTGATTTCAATTATATAATTTATAATTTATTGAAAAAGATATGTGCCTCACATTCTAGCCTCCTAAAGACAAAAAATGTCTTGTTTCTTGAAATTAACGTTTATGATAGCCACAAGTTAACTATACATATCTTCATGCATGCTATAGGGTAAGCGCATAATAACTTTTCCAAAAATATTAGTTTCTAGTATCTTTTAACAATTTTCTTATGTCAATTTATATGATATGACCGTTTCTAGAATTGTTAGTAAATGAGTAATCTTTTTGTCTTTCTTTTTAGTTTTTAGAAATTGTATTTTACAAGAAAACTAATTTGTATGAGGGAAAAAATGATAATAATACATAGTCAAGGATATCATCTATTAATTTGTTCATTAGATGTCAAAATAAATGTATACCTAGGCATGACAAACAACCAACTTTGACACTTTATTTATGAATTTCTCTCTAAACATGGGAACCAAAATATATTTGTATTTTTAAAAAAAATCTCTAAATAAAACTTGAAATTTATATAAAAGTATATAATTTTGTTTAATAATTTATGAAACCAAATTAAACAATACAAAAAAAAAACATATGTTGAGAATTGTGTAAACATGCCTTAAAACAATACCATAATATTTTAAAGAAAATAAAAAAGAAAGAAATTTTTTAAGTTGCTCTAAATAAATAAATTCTAATGGCCAATCTTACATAACCACACAACAATATTTGATATATTAACATAATTATATAATTAACACCACTAGCATTCACCATTGCCATTCACCACTTCCTCCAAATACATATATTAAATTTCTTATTTAATTATGTAAACCATATAATTAAACAAATATATCATATTTTCAATAGATTCAAATTGAGAACAATAACAAAACTTGTACTTTATACAAATTATAATCGTCAGTAATTAAAATTTTCTTTTATCCAAAAAAATATTAATTATAAAATTTAGTATAACTATTTTCATATTATTAAGAAAAATAAATAAAATAAGATGACAAATTTTTTAAAATATATTTATAAAAGAAATTTCTTTTTATTAAATTAAGTTCGGTTTTTAAAAGGACCCAAACCACGTTACAATGAAGAAGAACAGAAACACCAAGCAAAACAAAACAGATCAGTTACTCAAAATTGTCTTTTGTGAAAAGTTTGTTGGGTACAATTTTGATAATAAAACTATTAAATAAATAAATAAACTTTAATAAATTATTCAAAACAAAAAATTTGAAGATATTTTCACAGTATTGATCAACGTCACGGGCTTTAGCGACATGACTTTGCAATTAATTTTATTGACTCGACCTGTCCGGCATCGCTAGTAAATATTAGGTGGGAGACGTGGAACGGGGATTGCATTTTAAGTGTTTGAAAATAACTCCAAATTCATCTGTCATGTCGACTAGGGGTATTTTGATGTCATCATTAAATATAATATATTTCGTACTTTACTACGACTTATTTTATATCTCTTTTCCTTTTACCAATCACCCCACTTCCACTACCATTGGACAACATATAAAGAAGCTTTTAGAAGCATAAGATCTCATGCAAATCAAATTTTGGAAGATGTGGGGTAAGAATGTAGTTTTAGAGAGAGAGATAGGGTGACCAATAAATTTTTCTATGTTTGTTACTTTTCAGTTATGGGCATGCTTTATAATGCTCATTTGCATATCTTTTATTGATTTGTAAATAATTATCAAATAGTTTTAATACACAATGTGAAATGTCTCAATGTATGTGGAAATTAGGAAATAGAAAACTCACATTTTGTGTGATGTGTAGAATTCTTTCATTGTTATAAATATTTTATTCTAATTGTAACCACTTGAAGATTGTTTATCATCTACATAGAGAATGATAAGAAATAATCTATGTATGTTACACCATTTCCCTGCTCAACTCATAGTTTGTGTTCTTATTCTTTGGAAAGTGCAAGTTCCATTCTCATCAAGGTATTTTATGCTTTTTAAACCCACTAATCAATTTTAATGCGATATGTTCCTTCTCCCTTGTCCAATTTTGTGTTCCCCTCATAACTAACTACTTAATTTCACTTTACTTCATTTTAGAAGCAGTCCTTCATAAAAGAAAATTACATCTTTTCTTTATCTATTGTTCTTTCATTTAAAGACTTTAAATATCCACAATCCACAATATTAAATCTTGGATGTTTCTAGATTTGATTGCATAAATATTTTTCTACCAACTTTTTAGATCACACTACATGATCCATTATTAGGATGTCAAGAGTAAGGATTGATGGATTTTTTTAGTACTTGCTACATCCTAATTGTGGATCATGGAGGGTGATCTGAAAATTTTATCAAAAGCTATTTACACGATCTTGAAGATATGGAAATATACAAGATCTAATATGTTCTTTCAAGTAATAAAATTTCATAATATTTTCAATATAATGATCAAATTCATTTATTTTCTTATGATAAATTGGGTACACCAATTTGATGGTATAAATACAATTTTATTATAACTAAAAAATGATTGATGTGATCTATTATGCTCAAAGAATCTATTTTTAACACATGAATGAAGCTCAAGCTCATGTATTTTTTTATTTAATAAAGCAATTACCACTAGTTTATTACATATGGTGGACATTAAATGTATCATAATATAGTGTAGCATATTAATTGATTTCAATTATAGAATCAATTTAAGAATGTAAGTATTGTGGATGTTAATAAAATCTTTAATACATCAAATATTCATGTGTACTTTTGGATGTCTTATATTAATTTCATTCTTAGCTTTAGTTTTTTTTTGAGATCATTGAATGCAATTGTTTTAATTTGTATGTTAAATTTATTTCTTCATGTAATTCCTCTATCATATTGTAGACAACTTGTCTCTTATCATGAAATGTAAATTGAGAAAATAATTTATATCTTTGTATTTGATTAAATACTATATAACACTTGCATTCAAAATTATAAAATTAACATTACAAAACCACTCTGTAAGGGAACCACTCCTACAAGTGAACAAAAAAAAAAAAATCTAAACAAAAAGAAATCAATAATTACTCAAATATAATTGTCTAATTTTCAGACTTCATAACATATTAAGAAATCAATAAAAAAAATTCGTAAGAAGGTTTCTGTATTGACCGAGTACTACTTTCAATTATATTAGTCAATTTTGACGACAGGAACACTACAACCAGTTGAAATGCTAGTACATATGATGTGGAAGACGTGGTACCGGGATTGCTTTAAACTCTTTGAAGGTAATTCCAAACTCGTCCGTCATGTCTGCCATGTCCATCAGCTCACATCTCTTCCCGTCTGGAAGTTTCCACTCAAATGAATGAAGTAAAGAAGCCAAAACAATATGAACCATACGGCTTGCCAATGGAACTGCCGGACAAATTCTTCTTCCCGCTCCAAATGGAATTAGTTCAAAGTTTTGTCCGCTGTATTCTATCTTTCTATTCTCTCCCTCCAAAAATCTCTCTGGCATGAATTCCAAAGGATTGTTCCAAATTGAAGGGTCTCTCCCAATGGCCCACGCGTTCACTACCACCTGGGTGTTTTGGGGTATCACATATCCCCCAATTTCGCAGGAGATTTTGGCTTTGTGTGGGAGCAGCAATGGAACGGCTGGGTGCAATCGGAATATTTCCTTCACGGCTGCATGGAGATAAAACAGACGATCTACATCAGATTCTTCCACCCTTCTGTTGTAACCAACTACTTCGTCCAATTCTTGTCGGAGTCGTTTTAATTTCTGCGGATTGCGAATGAATTCTGCCATACCCCATTCTATTGTTGTAGTGGCCGTTTCAGTACCCGCAACAAACAATTCCTGAAATCAAAAAGCACAATTAGAGATCTCGAAAATACCAGAGATTTATAAACTTTTTTTAAAAAAAAAAAAAAAAACTTTTCAGTACTACTCACAGCTATCAAGGCTCGAATACCAACGAGAGTAAATTCTTCACTTCTTGAATCCAGCAGAACATCCAGGAAATCCTTCTCCAAGTCGTTACGCTCAACGGTTTGGCTAGTGGCGGCAAGCCTTTTCTGTATGAACGTATCAGAAAAGTCATACAATGTCTTGAAATGGCTGGCCATCTGACGGGACACGCCCTGAGGGTCGAGGAACCGGAGAAACGGGAAAAAGTCCACCGAATTGGGCTTTCCTAGGACCTTCATTACTTTCCAGATAGTATCTTTGAGCTCCGCAGAAGCTGGATTGTGCGGATCGAAGACGCTTGTGCTGAAGATCATGTTGCTTAACAAATTGAGAGACGTGCAGAACACCGTCCGCCCGATATCTATTACCTTTTCCTTGTCCTGGAAAATGAGTCGAATCGTGCGAAACACTTGATCTCTTCTGAGGTGTTCCAGAGCATCCAGTCTTTTGCGGCTGAAAAGTTCGACAGTTGAAATTCGTCGGAGATTGCGCCAGTAATGGCCGTATTCGCCCCAAACTAGCGATGACTTGTGATGGGAAAGGGACTTGAGTGCTTCTAGCATCTGTCGCCCCGCGAAGATGTGGTCGTGTGTTTTGAGGATCTCGTTGGCCATGAAAGGAGATAAGACCACTACTGTTGTTTTCATGCCCAGACGGAGTGTCATCAGTGAGCTGTATTGCAGAGAGAGGTCATACATAGACTCGTGTGGCCTTTTCCCCAGCTGAAAGAGGTTTCCCACAACAGGCCAAGCAGGAGGTCCTGGGGGAAGGGGAAGCCTTGTCTTACTCTCCCTTCTCCATCCATAGAAGAATAATATCAGTGAAACAGCAGTAAGGAGCACAGAGAACCAAGAAAGCGGTAGAATATCCATTTAAACTATAATAACAAGGAAACCCCTACCTTGTTTGGTTTTCCAGGATACACTATTTTATAGCCAGAACCCTATCGATAGATGCAGCGTCACCGCACGTTATTCGCTATCTACTTGGGTGGAAAGTCTTGAACAGGAAAGCCCGAAAGACTACAACCGAGTCAAGTTGTTTTGGAAATTATACGGTAAAACTTTGAGCAGGTATCGACGGATGGCAGCGTCTTTCTAAAGTATTCATTAATTAATTGAAATTTAAAATCATGTTACATTTTAAAATGTGGTGAAATATTGCACACTAATATATGGTTAAATGTTGCATGCTCATTGTTTGATAGATAATACACCTGGTTTTCATTTAACAAAAGTTTCAAATTTTACTGAAATTAATTAAGAATAATAACATGTAAAAAATATGCTACTAAATAAAATAATAAATATTTTTCAACAATTGTAAATTGTACATACTCACTACAATTCTCATTTAGTTTTGAGTTCATATTAATTGAATGTCTTAATATATAATTCATTATTTCTGGGTTTTTTATTGTGTTTGAGTTTTTTCATCAACGTTTTAGATCACACTCAGTGATCCATCATCAAAATGATAGAGAGCATAAGGAGATGAAAGATGGTAAGATGCAGATCCAATTTGCTTAAAAAGAAGAGGGGGAGAAGTTGAGGGGATAGGACACAAGAACCAAGAAGAGGGAAATAAGAAACAAATAAGTTGATAGAAAAAATGTAGAATGAGAGGAAGAGAATAAGAGAGAAAAGAAAGAAAGTAAATTAATTTAAACATAATTTTGAAAAACTAGATATGAAAAAAAAGAATTGAAAAGTAAAGAAAGGAAGGAACAACAAATATATAAGACTATATATAAATAATGATTATATAGTATACATGTGTATATTATATAATTATTACATCAATACAATTTATTGACACTACAAATATAAGGATGAAAAATAAAATGAAAATGGGAAAAAAAACCTTGTACAAAGATAGAAAGAGAAACGATCAATGCTTTTTTATTAGCGTTAAAAACCAAGTATATGTGGTTATATGTGAGACCACATATATAGAACAAAATCATAAAAAGGAAAATAAAAAAATTAAGGAGATAAAATTAAGGAGAAAAGCATAAAAAGATAAACTTCAAAATTGCAATCCAAGAACAATATCAATAATACAATACAAAAATAAGGGAAATAAATACAGGAAAAATAAATAAAAATATGACAACATAGGTAAATTATAAGAAGGGAAAGGAAAAAAAGAAGAATAAAACAATAAGAATGTGTGATTATATTATATAATAATATAACCCCATATATAAATACAAAAACTAAACAATGAACAAAAATATCTAGAAAGAACCAAATGCACAAAGGAGAAAATATAATCAACTAAAATGAGACAGTAAAGAAGCTTGAAAGTAAAATTACAAATGAAAGAAAAAGAGAGAAAACAAGACAACAAAAACGAAAAAGGAAAGAAACCAAAGAGAAATGAAAAAGAAGAAAACAAAAGGACATGTGGTTATATTGTATACTAATTTAATGTAACCCCATATCAATACAAAAAATACACAAAAAAAACAAACAAACAAACAAAGAGCTAAATGCACAAAAGAAACTAAGAATCTAGATTTAAAATAAAAAATTTAGGAAGCAAGGAATATATGGAAAAAATAGGATCACAAAATATGGAAATTAATAGAGAAACCAAAAAATGATACAAATAAATATTAATATTATAAAAAACAAAGTACAAGACTAAATAAAGAAAGAAACACAAGAGAAGAAGGAGAATAGAAGACAATAAAAATAGAGATACAAACATAAAGGCCACAAGATTAAATAATGGAATATAATAGAGAAATCAAATAATGAATACTAAGATAAGATACATATATACATTAATATTAAAAAACAAAATACCATATTAAGTAAAGAAAGAGACAAAAGAAATAAAATAAGCCCCATAAGAAAAAAAAAGATAATAAAAATTAGAGAAGCAAAATTATATGAGTATTAAAAAGAAAAAACAAAGATACAAAAAGAAAACAAAATAAAAAGAATAAGCCACAAAAGATTTAAAAAACAACTATAAAACCTTAAAAAAAGAAGAGATAAACTACAAATCAACACTCAAAGACCTAAAAAATAATAACCAAAAATACCATAATATAGAAAAATCAAAAGAGGAAAGAAGCATAAAAACAATAGAATAAAATTAAGAAGAAATGAATAACACAAAAAGTAAGAAAAATAGTAAATTAAATCAATTAAAAAGAGACGATAAAGAATATTGAAAGAAAAATTACAAATGAAAGTAAAGAGAAATCAAAAGAGGAAAGAAGCAAAAGGAAACAAAATAAAATTAAGAAGAAACGATCAACACAAAAAGGAAGAAAAAGAGAAAATTAAATCAATTAAAAATAGAAGCTTAAGAAGATTGAAAGCCAAGTTAGAAATGAAAGAAAAAGAGAAAAAAGAAAACAAGACAAAAAAATCAAGAAAAAATCCAAAGGAAGGGATGATAAACTTAATAAAGAAAATTTCACCCAAAGAATTTAAAAACGTGGGGAGGGGGGGAGGGTGGCTAACAAAAACAACAAAAAGCTAAGAAAGGAATTCGGTGAAGAGAAGCAAGCCTCAAGATAGAGTGAAAAAGGAAAAAGGGGGAGTGGAAGAAAAGCAAGGCGAGAAGGGAGGAAGGGGAAGAAAGGATTAGGGAAGGGGGTAATGATGGTTTCAAAAGTTCAAAAGAAGATGATGCCAAGAGAGGCTTAAATTCAAACCTTCATCATGATTGAGGTTTGTGGGATGATTGATTATTTCTATGGCTTCCTTTAGCTTCCTCTTAAAGAAGTTGTCTTCTTTGAACAAAATTTGAGTACTTTCTAAGAAAATGTGATGTTTAGTTGAAGATGAGTATTCGGCTAGGGTGGATTTGAGAACATGCTCATGTTTGATGTCAGCACCATGCTCTCTAATTGTGGTGTTGAACGAGTGACCCGTTTGCCCTATATAAGGAATACCGCAAGAGAAGACAACCTTGTAGACACCTGAATCAAGTAAGGTATCTCTAGGTATTTAAGAGGGGGGACATGGTTTTTTAAGGTGGAGAAGGGTTTGAAAGCACAACGGAGGTGATAGGGGGTGGATGGATACAAATCAACATTAATAAGCAAACATGAACTCAACAATTCATGAATAAACACACACACAAATAAAACACGAATTGCTGCTCAAAATATTTGTATTTAATTGCTTACCTAAAAAAAGATTTACATGAGTTCTTTATATAGAGGACTTTAGATACATTTAGAATAATCTAGAATATAAGCCGACATATTATTTTACCTTGGCCAACATAAAATAAGTTTCTAGAATTTACTTAACCCTAAACTTCTAGAATTTATCCAACCCTAACCAACATAAAAATAACTTCTAGAATTTACCAAATTTTACTTTATTCCTAATCTCTAGTCCAGTTGGAACCTCTAGAAACTTCTAATTTAATTAATATTTATTTTTTTTATTCAAGGGGTAAACGCTTTTGACCGGAGCTATGAACCGGAATACAACCATTCAACAATACCGCCCCAATGGGGTTTGAACCTTGGTGGCAAGAACAACAATGCCACCTTTAAACCAACACACCATGCCAATACTGGCAATTTAATTAATATTTTTACATCTCATTTGAGGGAGAAATTACATTTCCCAACAAGAGGCCTTTCTTAAGGAGGATTTTGGAGATTTTGTGAGAGATTCCTTCAACAAAAGGTAAAGAAGTAATGGGGAGAGACATGGGTTGGGATGAATTAGATTTGGGTTTGGAGAGGAGGCTTGGTTTGGAATGTTGAAGTGCTCTCAAAATTTTCTTGTTGGCATACTTGTTTAATCTGAAGACACAACGTAGATGGTCCAACTCTTGGTCTAAGTGGTTTTCATCACAAATTCGGTAAGCTCTCGTGGCAAGGGTTTTTAAGATCCCAAATTTTTGGTTGGGGTGGTGATGAGAAGAGGAATGAAGTTACAAATTTGAATGGGTTGCTTTGCGGTAAACTTGACGTCCAAGGGACCCGTTAGGTTTTTTAAGGAGCAAAACATTAAGGAAAGGTGTGTCTTAATATAATTACATATAGATAAATAACTTAATAATATACAAAGTTGAGTTCTACAATTCTCTTCTTGATCTGGTGGATATTTTTAGTGAAAAATGAAGTTTCTCCATTCTCTCTAGAATCTGCACCATTAGAAAGATCTCAACGTCCTAATTCCAACGCAACTCGAACAGAGTGAAAGGGAGTCCGTTTGCACAAGTTATGGCCAATCAAAGGCAGGGTCAAATTGGGATCAGAGGGCGTCTAGGAAGCCAAAAAAATGATGTCGTCAAAAGTTGTCGAAGTTGGCATCATCACGAAGTGCTCGTCGAGATGATTCCAATGGCATTTGTTTCGTCGAAATTCGACATCGTATGTTCAAGATACATTTGGTCAAAGTTTCTGTTGACTTGAAGGTACAGTGATGACGTCAACATCCATACATGATGACGTCAACATTCCGTACTGTACGGACTATGAAGTGGACCAACTAGAATCTACCATGTGGCATTACTTCAACAATGTACGGATCCAATCAGAGGCTGACATGTGGCATACGTACACCACGCCATCATCTGAGTGAGCGGCACACGTCATCGGCACAGTCAGCGTACAGTCGGCATGTGAATCAGTAGATACGTCATCGGCTTCGTCAATGGCCAGTCATCATCTATGTCAGTGACACATCAGCACACGCGTCAACATACACGTCAAAATTTTTAGCCAACAGGAGCTCGCCACGTGGCACCCTCCTGGTGTGACAAGTGGCGTTGTAATCTCTTCCTTCGTCATCGGCGTCTGTTATATTCGTTTGCAAAAATTTTAAGTGGCCCACATGGGGCTCGAACTCCTCACCTATGGTGCACAAATTTTTTGGGTGGCCAGTAGGCTAAGCAGTCGGCCGTTACCATGTATGGTGGCCGTTCTCTTTTGTTGTGAAAAATATGAATGTTGGCTATTAAAAGCCAACGGTCGGGTTTGAACCTGCGACCGTTGGCCTGGCAAAATTGAGGGCTACCAACAAGCCATTAAATCCGCTTAAGATATTGTTGGCTTCAGATGGTTTTGTTAAGTGAGTGGAAACTAAATGCCTCTAAAATAAAACAACTCTCCTAATTTAAAAATTAAAAAAAACAAACCCCTAAACAATAAAAGCCCGATGGGAATAAAATGAAGGGCTTAAATTTATTTTATAAAGTGGGGGTTATTTTTAAAGATTTCTTTGTAAATTTGGGAGATTAAATTGTTTTTAGGAGATATGGGGAAATATTTACAAATCATTTGGTTATGAGCCAAATTGAGTAATATTTTTGTATAAAAAGGGATGTATGGGTGAGAGTGGAGTTAAGTGATTTTTGGTGTGAAACTCAGATTTTGCAAATTAGAGAAACAGGTGATAGGTGTTTTAAACAAGAGTTCTAAGGAGATTTTTCAAGCCATTTTTTGTACGATGGAGTATTGTTATGCTGCTGAAGTGCTTGAAGGAAATGGTCTCGGTGCATTGTAACTGATTTCTGGAGATTAATCGGATTGGTCGTACTCTATTGGAGCTGACCCAAAGACGTAGTCACATTTGTGGCGAACTCCATAATCAAACTCTGTTTGCATCTCTCTCTTTCTTCTCTCACTTTCTTTCATTTTGTTGTTATCACCTCGTCATTTTAATTATTATAATTATTTCAATGAGTTAATTTTATTCTAATTAACTTGGAATAATCATTGTAAAAGTTAAGCATTCAAATTCTGCAATTTAGTCTAGATCCTAATAAGATCAAGTGGTATCAGAGCTCAGTTGACTATTATTGCAGTTATTTTCTTGAATGCTAACGAGATCCAGGATTCAGAAGGGTGAAGGCAAGCTCGAAGACTTTAATCCTGAGATCGGGAAGCAAAGAACTTTTCCGAAGATGTCTATGTCTGGGATGGAGGTTCCTGATGAACTCAGTGAGCAGGAATTTCGAAGAGCATTCCTCGAGATGAAGGCTAAGGTGGACATTCTTTTTCAAGAGAGACAAGAGCGAAAGGATCGTGAAGGAAGTTCATCGAAGGAAGATGTTTGTGAAGACAAGAAAGGGAAACAACATGGAGATGGTGGCAAGCAACCAAATCACCCCTTTTCTTCTTCTCCTCCCTCTTCTCCTTCTCCTTCTTCTCCATCTCCTCCTCATTCTACTTCTTTTAATCCTTTCAAGAGTGGGAATAAGCCTAAAATTAAATTGGATGTAAAATTTGACTTGCCTAAGTATTGTGGTGAACTTAATGCTGAAAAATTGGATGATTGGATTCAACAAGTTGAAGTTTATTGTAGAGTCCAAAACCTATTAGATAATGTTGATAGGATCCAATTAGCTACTCTTTGGTTAGGAGGTACAACTTTAACCTGGTGGGAGAGTAATTCTAAGGCAGAAGTTTCACAACATGGTAGAGTCAGTTTAACTTGGGCAGAGTTTGTTAATGCTCTTAAGAAGCAATTTTATCCCCTAGGACATATGCAATAGTTAATGATGGATTGGAAAACGTTTAGGCAAGGGAAAGGTCAAACTGTCCAAGAGTACACCCATGAATTCAAGAAAAAGGCTATTGCTTTGAATGTTCCTTTGTACACCCAGGACACTTTGTTGAAGTACATAGGAGGTTTGCATTCCTACCTTAGGCATTCCATTTTGGTTTTGAACCCTTGTAATTTGGATGAAGTGTCTATTGAAGCTACACACTTAGAGTCAAGGGGAAAAGGTTCTTTTATTGATAATGACAACTCTGTAAAGAAATCTTCTAAGGTTGTAGAGACAGGGAAAGGAAAGAAGACAACTATAGTTAAGAAGGATGATAAGATTGCTTGCTCTCATTGTGACAGGAAGGGTCATGATGAAGAACATTGTTGGTAGTTGCATCCTGAACTGAGGCCTAAGTGGGCTTAGAGACAGAATCAGAAACATAAAGGTAAGGAGAAAGCCGCAAATGTTGTTATGGATCTTGGTTCAGATTTAGATGATGAGACTAAGATAACTGCTATGGGTCTAAAAGGTAAAACTCCTAATTCTAGTGATTATGTTCATAGTTGTGCTTCTACTTCTATAGTTAATGATTTCTCTGAAGATAAGAAAAGGAATGAGTTGTTTCATTTAAGGGTTGTTGCTAAGAATAGTAAAATTGATGCACTCATAGATAGTGGTTCTCAAGTTAACTTAATTTCTGAAAGTGTTGTAAGAAACTTGGGGTTAAAAACTACACAGCATAAGAAACCTTATCCACTAGGCTAGATTTGTGAAAATGATAAGTTGCAAGTAACAAGACAATGCACCTTAAGATTCGCAATCACTAGTAAGTTTGTGGATGAAGTATAGTTTGATGTGGTTCCACTGGATATCTGTGGGATAGTGCTTGGTAGCCCTTATCTTTATGACAAAAAAGCTATTTTCTATAGGGAAAAGAATCATTATCACTTGTTTAAAGATGGCATTCAATATATTGTACATTCTCATAGTATTAAGACTGATCGTTCTTTTGCAAACACAGGGCAGTTAAAGAGGGTGATTAATGCAAGTAAAGAGTTAACTCTTATGTCTGTCAGTACAGGTGGTTCTACACTTGAACTTGGAGTAGCTAACCAGGGTCAGATGTTGCAGGATGCACCTGCAGTACAGCATGAGGGAATGATGATTGAAAGCATTGATGGTTCCTTGGGTAAAAATGTTCCTATTGTAAAGGATTGATATCTTGTTGATTTATTCTCTTTCATTTCTACATTATTGTTCAGCTTGATGCTAATCAGTTTTTGTTGGTTAGTGGCTACGACAGTCGATGTAGAAGCTTATGGAAGTGATAGAATAATGTTTATGTTCAACAATGTTATTGCAGTATTCATTGTGCTTGTGAGCCAGGTATGCAAATGTACAGAGGATACATGACAAGTGGGGAGGCCAAGTCCTCACGTATTGTCAGAGTAAATGTCACTTTTGGAGGTCCAAAAGGTCTTCAGTGGGGAGGCCTAATCCGATGGATATTTTTAGTGAAAAATGAAGTATCTCCATTCTCTCCAGAATCTACACCATCAGAAAGATCTCAGCGTCTTGATTCCAACGCAACTCGAATGGAGTGAAAGGGAGTCTGTTTGCACAAGTTATGGCCAGTCAAAGGCAGGGTCAAACTGGGATCAAAGGGCATCCAGGAAGTGAAAAAAATGATGTCGTCAAAAGTTGTTGAAGTTGGCATCATCACAAAGTGCTCATCGAGACGATTCAGACGACGTTCATTTCGTCAAAATCCAACATCGTATGTTCAAGATACAATTGGTCAAAGTTTCTATTGACTTGAAGGTACAGTGATGACATCAGCATTGGTACATGATGATGTCAACATTCCATACTGTACAGATTGTGAAGTGGACCAACCAGAATCTACCTTGTGGCATTACGTCAGCAATGTACGGATCTAATCAAAGGATGACATGTGGCATCCGTACACCACGTCATCATCCGAGTCAGTGGCACACATCGTCGGCACAGTCAGCATACAGTTGGCATGTGAGTCAATAGACACGTCATCGGCTTCGTCATCGACCATTTATCATCCATGTCAGCGACACATCAGCACATGCGTCAGCATATACGTCAGAAGTTTCGGCCAACAGGAGCTCGCCACGTGGCACTCTCCTGGTGCGACACGTGGCATTGTAATTTCTTCCTCCGTCATCGGCGTCGGTTGTATTCGTTTGCAAAAATTTTAAGTGGCCCGCATGGGGCTCGAACTCCTCACCTATGGTGCATGAATTTTCTGGGTGGCCGGTAGGCTAAACAGTCAGCCGTTACCACGTATGGTGGCCATTTTCTTTTGTTGTGAAAATTGTGAATGTTGGCTATTAAAAGCCAATGGCCGGGTTTGAACCCACGACTGTCGGCCTAGAAAAACTAATGGCTACCAACAAGCCATTAAATCCGCTTAAGATATTGTTTGCTTCGGATGGTTTTGTTAAGTGAGTGGAAACCAAATGCCTCTAAAATAAAACAACTCTCCTAATTTAAAAATTAAAAAAAACAAACCCCTAAACAATAAAAGCCCGATGGGAATAAAATGAAGGGCTTAACTTTATTTTATAAAGTGGGGGTTATTTTTAAAGATTTCTTTGTAAACTTGGGAGATTAAATTATTTTTAGGAGATATGGGGAAATATTTGTAAATCATTTGGTTATGAGCCAAATTAAGTAATATTTTTGTATAAAAAGGGCTGTATGGGTGAGAGTGGAGTTAAGTGATTTTTGGTGTGAAACTCAGATTTTGCAAATTAGAGAAACAGGTGATAGGTGTTTTGAAAGAAGAGTTCTAAGGAGATTTTTCAAGCCATTTTTCATACGATGGAGTATTTTTATGTTGCCGAAGTGCTTGAAGGAAATGGTCTCGGTGCATTGTAACTAATTTCTGGAGATTAATCGGATCGGTCGTACTCTATTGGAGCTGACTTGGAGACGTAGTCACATTTTTGGCGAACTCCGTAATCAAACTCTATTTGCATCTCTCTCTTTCTTCTCTCACTTTCTTTCATTTTGTTGTTATCACCTCGTCATTTTAATTATTGGAATTATTTCAATGAGTTAATTTTGTTCTAATTAACTTGGAATAATCATTGTAAAAGTTAAGCATTCAAATTCTGCAATTTAGTCTAGATCCTAATCAGATCACTTCTTCATTTACATTTATTTTTATTTTATATATTTGATCAAATTTTATCCTCGTCCACATCTATTTTTGTATTTTTGATATTTATTTACACATATTATTGGCTTCCATGTTTATACATTCATTCCTCATTGTATGAAAATGACTCTTGAAACTCAAAAAAAATATTCAAATTTGTTAAATTTCACCTATAACATTTTTTTCATGGGTCTATGCCATGAGCTTAAATGATAAATATTTTGTATAATTATTGTTATGCTCTAAGATTTAAAGACTTCTATTTAATCATTCATTCATATCCTAGAACCATTCAATAACCTAGAAACTCAAGAAGCATTCACTATGAGGAATATTTCAACTTAGATTACTAAAAGAAATCTAATAGGATTGGTTAGCTATTTTTCAAATTATATTTTATAATCTATTTTATTGATAGATCAATTGATTGATTTCAATTGTAGAATTTATAATCTATTGAAAGAGATATGTGCCTCACAATATGGCCTCCTAAATAGATTAAAAATGGCTTGTTTCTTTCCCTCTCGATGCATAGATCACATTTTTATACAAGTTGTAATGAGATTATTGGACAAGATAAGAATATGATATGAAAAATGACACAAATGCTTGCTAATACTTGATAATAATAACCACTTCAATAGAAAAACCTATAAATATTTTAATAAAAAATATGATGATAATAAACTAATCATTGCATCATTTATATACCATTTTTATACCATGGATGCACCCAAAGCTAACCTCAATACCTATGTATTAATATATAAATCACCATATGACTTAAAATATCTTCATGCATGCTATAGGGTAGGGGTATAATAAATTGTCCAAAAAATATTAATATCTTGTTTCTTTTAACAATTTTCTTCTATCAATTTATATAAGATGATCATTTCTAGAATTTTTAGTAGGTGATTATTTTCTTTTTTGTCTTTCTTTTTAGTTTTTAGAAATTGTATTTTAGAAGAAAACTAATTTGTAAGAGAGAAAAAATATGATAATAATATATATTCAAAGATATCATTTACTGATTTCTTTCTTAGATGTCAAAATTAATGTATACCTAAGTCGGACAAACAATAAACCTTTGGCACTTTATTTATGAATTTCTCTATAAACAAGGAAACAAAAATATATTTATATTTTTTTACAAATGCTAAGAAATTATATTTTAGAAGAAGACTAATTTGTAAGAGGGAAAAAAATGATAATAATATATGGTCAAAGATATTATTTACTAAATTGTTCCTTATATGTCAAAATAAATGTATACCTAAGCATGACAAACAATAAAAACACATATTCAAATTTATCAAATTTCACTTATAACATTTTTGTCATGAGCCTACTTGATATATGTTTTACATAATTATTGTTATGTTCTAATATTTAAAGACTTTTATTTAATCATTGATTCATATCCTAGAATTGTTCAATAACCTAGCAATTCAAGGAACATTCATTATAAGGAATATTTTTAACTTAGATTACTAAAATAAATCTAATAGGATTGTTTAGCTATTTTTTTAATTTTATTTTATTATCTATTTTATCGATAGATCAATTGGGTTATTTTAATTTTATAATTTATAATCTATTGAATGAGATATGTGCCTCACAATTTTGCCTCCTGAATAGATAAAAAAAATCTTATTTCTTTCCCTTTAGATACATAGATCATGTTTTTATACCAGTTGTAATAAAATTAATTAGACAAGAGAAGAATATAATATGAAAAATGATGTAAATGCTTGCTAATACTTAATAATAATAATAACAACTTCAATAGAAAAACCTACAAAATATTTTAGTAAGAAAATAATCCATAATATGATGATAATAAACTAATCATTGCATCATTTATATACCATTTGTATGCCATGGATGCACCCAAAGCAAACCTCACTACCTATGTATTAGGTATATAAATGACCATATGACTTAAAGTTAAGGATTTTGATACCTACAAGTTAGCTATACATATCTTTATGAATGCTAGAATTGCTATTAGGTGATTTATTTTCTTTTTTTTAGTTTTTTAAAAAAAAAATTTAGAAGAATACTAATTGTAAGAGGGAAAAAATGATATAATATATAGTAAAAGATATCATTTAGTAGTTTTTTTCTTAGATGTCAAAATAATTGTATACCTAAGCATTATAAACAATAATTTTTTGACATTCTATTTATGAATTTATCTATAAACATGGGAACCAAAATATATTTATATTTTTTAACAAATACTTAGAAATTATATTTTAGAATAAGACTAATTTGTAAGAGCGAAAAAAATGATAATAATATACGGTCAAAGATATCATTTACTAATTTCTTTCTTAGATGTCAAAATAAATGTATACCTAAACATGAAACATGAAAAACAATAAATCTTTGACACTCTATTTAAAAACAATTAAGTTGGGTTTTTTAAAGACCCAAACCATGTTACAATGACAAAACCACAGGGACACCAAAAAAATTTTGTTGGATACAATGTTCATAATAAAACTATTAAATAAATAGACTTTAATAAATTATTGAAAACAAAAAAGTTACAGATATTTTAACAATATTGATCAACATCACGGGCTTTAGCAACCTGACTTTGCAAATCGATCCTTTTGACTTACCATGTATGCTAACACAATGCATATTTATCAACATCACGGGCTTTAAGCGATATAACTTTGCAATCGATTTTGTTGACTTAACATCTATACCTAAGATAATGCATATCAATAAAAGTAATGTCACAATTATTCATTAACAAAAACAGGAAACGCCGACAATACGTGTCCGGCACCACTAGTAAATATTATGTGGGAGACGTGGAATGGGGATTGCATTAAATTGTTTGAAAGTAACTCCAAATTCGTCCGTCATGTCCGTTACGTCCAGCATCTCAGAGCTCATCCCATCCGGAAGTTTCCACTCAAATGAATGAAGTAAAGAAGCCAAAACCAAAGAAACCGTACGGCTTGCCATTTGAACCGCCGGACAAATTCTTCTTCCCGCTCCGAATGGAACGAGCTCGAAGTCTTGTCCCTTGTAATCTATCTTGCTATTCTTGCCCTCCAGAAATCTCTCAGGCATAAATTCCGAAGGATTGGTCCAAATTGAAGGGTCCCTCCCAATGGCCCACACGTTCACCAAAACTTGGGTGTCTTTGTGTATCACAAATCCCCCGATCTCGCAGGAGCTTTCGGCTTTGTGGGGGAGCAGCACGGGAGCCGTCGGGTGCAATCGGAATAACTCTTTCAGAGCTGCATGGAGATAAGGCAGACGATCAAGATCAGATTCTTCCACTCTTCTGTTGCAACCAACTACTTCATCCAATTCCTGTCGGACTCGGTTTAGTTTCTGCGGGTTGCGAATGAATTCTACCATGGCCCATTCTATTATGGTAGTGCTCGATTCAGTACCGGCAGCAAACAATTCCTGAAACCAGAGAGCACGATTAGAGATCTGTTAAACACCAGAGATTTATAGACTCTTGAAAAGAAAAAATCCTTTTAGTGCTACTCACAGCTATGAAAGCTCGAATATCAGCGAGAGTGAAATCTTCAGTTCTGGAATCCAGCAGAACATCCAGAAAATCCTTCTCCGAGTCGTTAAGCTTAACGGATTGACCGCTGGCGGCGAGCCTTTTCTGTATGAACGTATCAGAAAAGTCGTACAATACCTTGAAATACCCGGACATCCGACGGGACACACCCTGGGGGTCGACGAACCGGAGAAAGGGAAAAAGGTCCGCCAGATTGGGCATTGCGATGAGCTTCATTAATTTCCAGATGGTATCTTTGAGCTCCGCAGAAGCTGGATTGCGCGGATCGCAGACGCTTGTGCTGAAGATCATGTTGCCTAACCAATTCAGAGACGTGCAGAACGCCATGCGCCCGATATCCACAGCCTTTCCCCTGTCCTCGAATATGAGTCGAATCGTGCGAGATACTTGATCTCTTCTGAGGTGTTCCAGAGCTTCCGTTCTTTTGGAGTTGAAAAGCTCAACTGTTGAAATGCGTCGGAGATAGCGCCAGTAAGGGCCATAGTCACCCCAAATTAGAGAGGACTTGTCATGAGAATGGGACCTGAATGCTTCAATCACCGGCCGTCCCGCGAAGATGTGGTCGTGTGTTTTAAGGATCTCCCTTGCCATGGCAGGAGAGGAGACGAACACTGTTGGTTTCAAGCCCAGATGGAGTGTCATGAGTGGGCCGTATTTCACAGAGAGGGCATACAGAGACTCCTGAGGCCTTTTTCCCAGCTGCAAGAGATTTCCCACAATAGGCCAAGCAGGAGGTCCTGGGGGAAGAGGAAGCTTTGTCTTACTCTCCCTTCTCCATAGAAAGAAGAAGAATACCAGTGAAGCAGCGGTAAGGAGCACAGAGTACCAAGAAAGCGGTGGAATATCCATGTAAACTGCAACAAGGAAACCCCTACCTCGTTTGGTTTTCCAGGATACACTATTATATAGCTAGAACCCTATCGATGGATGCAGCGTCGCCGCACTTGATTCTTTCGTCAACATGGCCTTCGAGGCAAAGAGTAAACGATGGAACTACTGAAATACGACGACCAAGTCTTCCCCCGGTATTGATTAAATTTTTCAAATGATTTTATTTTATTTGAGTTGATTTTTTTAGTTTATTTTATTTATTTATTTTATTAGGTAATTATGACTTATCAATATCTAATGCAAGTGGTTTTGCATTAGTTTCGTAGTGTATTATATGGGCTATTCTTTATGTATGTATAGTATTAATATTTAAAGGGTGGTTTTCTTCTTAGTTTCGTAGTGTATTATATGGACTATCCTTTATGTATATAGAGCATTAATATTTAAAGGTGAGACATGACCTATGCCATTTTAAAAGGTGGTAGACCAATCACATTTCAAGTTATTAAAATTCACAAATAGAAAAGGTCAATCCCCACTATTACAATCCCTTATAATTATTACTTCTTTCTACTTGCCTATATGTCTTTTATTCTCTCATTTGTTTCCTTTAGTTTTACTACATTTAACCCCCTAACACATCCCTTATTCTTATGCATTATGCTCTTTTGTTCACATGCTCCCCCTCCTTTCATTTCCAATATTTTCCTAATAGTCTAAACTTCATCTCTCTCCATTTGTGACTTCATAATTGTCTTAATTTTATGCTACTGCCCCCTCTCAGCTCCCTAACCCCACACATACATGCCCTTAAACCACATACTTCATTCCCTTCTCTCAAACATCATCTATTCAAGTATGTTTCATGACACTTTCTTCACAATCCATAAACCTTAAACTCATTATGTATGCTCTAATCAACTAAAAGATCTTAATTATTTAGGATAGGTAAGATAATGGGTTGCACCATCCATTAGATATTGCTTTTCTACTTATCCTTGCATATTAGAAAACTTGAATAAGCAATCCCTCACTTTTTGGTTTTATGTGTTATCCTTATACTCATCCAATTTGGAAATTATAAGGCTATATATAATTGTAGCTCTCCTTCCCCCTTTTTAATAATTAGAATAATGAAGAAAGAATTTGTGAGTCATTTCAATTCTTATAGATTTTACTAGTTTTGATAATATTACTTTTTATTTATGTTAATTTGATCTATTTTCTAAGTACTAGATCAAAGCATAAGTGAGGATAGATTTTTTATGGTTTTTATATTTAAGAGATTCAAAAGGGATTAACAAATTTGCATGAAAGGTTTCTTAAAATTCACCGTGTTCTTCTTTTACATCTTCAGATGATTTGGAGGATCAAAAAGGTTGAATAAAGTCTTACAATGTCCATATATGCATGTTTATTTTTCTCTAATATGGTGAAATCCAACTCTTTTGGTTATATATTGTAGTATTTTCAACTATTCAAACATGTGCACAAGGCTCATGGAATTTTTTTCTTTCATTTCATTGAAATTGGAGATCGTTTGATGCAATAGCAAATGAGGGGGCTTAAAACTTTAATATTGAAAGAAAATTTTAAATGGGGAATTTTCAATTCAAATGAACATTACCATTACATCCAAAAGGGCCATAAATACTTATTTTGATATTTAATTTTCAAATTTGGAGTAGGGAATTTTTTCATAGTTTTCTTTTATGCCCATGAGGAATGTATGGTCTTATGTAGGTCATATCATATGGTTAGTTTTAAAAAACAATAATTATGTAGTGTTTAGGGAACTATAGTAGTTGCACCACTAGTGCATTGCCTCAAACAGCATTAGCCCACAGCTAGGGAGTCATTGGAGTAGTGCTCCCAAATCCACCAATGACTCCAATAGCCAATTCTAGTGGTGTCACTGGACCTTCCTCCAACAAATATTCTAAATAATATTTTCCCGAAACAATAGTTTCTCCAAGATATTTATGTACCAATATCTAGATAGTTTCATTTTTAAAAATAACAGAACTTCATAGTACAAAGGGAATTTATTTAAAAATCTAGATCTATTTTGAACTCCTAGTTTTCCAAAGAATATTTCAAAGAATCCAAAAAATCTATTAATAACATCAACATTACATTGAAACTTTCTCCCTTCAATACTACCCTCTCACTATTCAGGTTTCATGTTTTGCACCTGATTTTTAGAGGGTGATATCTTGGGCGTATAAGTCCAATTTTGAATATTTTTTAATCATACCTTATTTTTGAACTATAAGTAGTGGTCCAGGTATTTTTTGATTTTGAGGCACAATTTCACCAAGATTTGTAGATTCTTGGTGACTCTACACACTTCCCATTTTAAAATATTTAAATGCTTCATTAAGAAACATACACATACCTATTTAGATCATTTTAAAAAAGTATTTTTTGTTTATTTCACAATGTATTATTTTTATTGACTTTCTCAAAATTATGTTTTTGGCCTAGAGCCCATTTAGAACACTTGTAAAGCAATTGAATCAAGACCACTTCATAATTATTTCTAGTGGAAATTGTACTAGCACTAATAATAAGGTGGCAAATCATTGTTTTAAGGGGGTTACTAGTTAAGTTCTGAGGTAAATAAATTATGTGAGATTATTGTAATGGATTTTTGGGATTTTGTAATGGATTTTAGCATTAAATTTAATAATTCCATTCTAAGGAGAAATTCAAATTACTATTTATCTTTAAAACAAGGTTTACAAAATCACTACATTGAGCATGATCTACTACCCTATCTCTTTGGACACATTCTTGAGCCAAGTGACTCTAAACAAAATAATGCATGGTTCTATAATAATGACATGGTCTATAGCCTAA
Organism: Sequoia sempervirens; assembly: GCA_007258455.2. Lineage (NCBI taxonomy): Eukaryota > Viridiplantae > Streptophyta > Pinopsida > Cupressales > Cupressaceae > Sequoia > Sequoia sempervirens. Next base: position 12,444 of record VDFB02268399.1, on the reverse strand, counting down.
TATTTCTTTCTATTGAGGATATTATGCATCACATAGAGAACACTAAGTTTCCTTCCATTGCACCATCATCTAATAGTTGTGTGGAGAAAATTGGATCTTCATTTGATAGTAAAGTTTCCTTAGATAACCACAAACATACTAAGAATTTTGATGCCCCATTTTATGTGGACACATCCTCATGGGATGATTAGTCAATTTTGTTGACATACATTTGTAATCCATTTATAATGGATAAAATTCTACACCCTCCTCTTGTTAATTTATTAGTGTTTAGAGTCACTTCTTTGAGACCTTCCATTAATTTCTATAGTAGGGTTCTTCATGTCTATAGAATCCACTTCATTGGGAGGTCTACTTAGTAGAAATCTCACATATATTTGTGTATATTCACATTTTACATATTTATAAAAATATTGAGGACATGTGTCTTCTCTTTGATGATAACTCACGCTAACTTGCATCATCACTCATTATATTTTTTTTTAATCTCTCTTGAACACATCATTCTATTCAATTGACACATCATGGTTTGCATTGGTCCAAGTATCACAGTTCAATAGTCATTATTATTTAATATTTGATGACATAATCATAGTTCAACATTGACATTGAGAAACACAAGTAGCTTCTAAAACACTACATCCTAATTCCTTTCTACATTCTTCTTGAGTGAGAATTCATTATTTTGATAGGTCAAGTTTTCTTTCTTTTGAAATGAAGATTTTGTTAGAGTCACTCAAAGACACAAGCTCCTACGATCATCTTCAAAACCAAAAATAACCTTCTACAAGAGAGAAAATATAGAGAATAAATTTTTAATTATGGATACAAAATATATTAATATCAAATGTGATCAATTATGTGCAATACTTATAATTTAATACAATACAATACACAAATGAGACCTTGCACTTATATAGGTAAGGTAAAGAGATAGGACAAACTAGGATGGTGACAAGTATCTTAATCCTGTGTCATGTGACAACTAGGAGATAAGATAAGATAACATCACATGACAAGTAAGAGATTTCTAAAAATATTTCTAACTCAGTAACTTAAAATATGAACATGTGTGAAAAGGTCCTAACTAGGAACTAGTTAGATAATGTACCTTGTTCACACTACAAAGGGGGAAACTAAATATGAAATTATACCCTTGTTCACATGAATATGTACATCATTTGTTGTAGAGGGACCTATTACAACATTCATTGTGCAACATTTTTTATGTTTCTTTTCTCTCTCTTCTTTGCAAAGGTACACATGGGCCTTGCCTTTACAGGATTTCAAGATACTCCTCCTGGAGAGGTTTCTCAATCCTTTATTTTCTATCCTTTGGGGGGAAATTTTTCCTTTTGTATTTTCCTCATTTTATGAGATTGTTTGTACATGGGTACCCAAAATAGGCTAGTTGTTAGGATCCATTCTTGAATTTCTACTTGTTTTATCATCACCCTATGTTACATCAATGCCCCTCTAGCCCCCTAGATCCCCCTACCCTTTGTGTTAACCTATAAAATGCCCCTAAATACCCCTAGTTGGATGTTGTTGTTATTTTAGTATGATTTCATTGATGTCAAAAGTGAAATTAAAGTGTGAGTTAGGTTGTCATTATTGTCAAAAGTAAGTTTCAAGTTATTACAACTTAGCTATTGGTGTTGTAGTCTAGTTATTTGGTCAACAGAGTCTGTATCAGATGCTTTGCATCTCTCATATGTTGATGTTGTGATCCTATGGTTTGGAAGTTAGATTCATATGTTGTCAGACCATGTGTGATCCAAGTCTCTTGTTGTTTGGATTATTGAAAAGGTTTTTGCAAGTGACAGTTTGTTGACAGTAATTTTTCTATGAGGATGCTCATGAAGGTGTAAAGTTTGGTTTTACATTCCTCCACATTTGTAGATATGATTGTGTAGTTTAGAACATAAGTTCTTAGTGTTGTAAAGGTTCTATATCTAGAGTTTCATATAATTTTTCCTTCCACAGAGAGTTTGAAATGACAGTGTAGGACTATATTTTCTAATGGATAGTTTCAATTTATGTTTTCTTGTGCCAACTTGTTGTTGTATGTGTAAACAATGATTTATATTTCCTGAATGCTTTAAGCTCCTTCTATGGTTTTTCACCTAAAAGGAGAAAGAATGGAATCCAAAATGCAAATGTCTACACTGAATATTAATGTAAATGAGATGTAATGTATCTAAATATGATGTATTAATGCACTAATCTGAAAGTAAAATGATTTAATGATGCAAAACCTAAGGAATGAAAAGTGCTGGAAAACACACTATGATATGCAAAAACACCTAAAAATGCAAGTAAGTGATGAAATAATTGAACAAAACTGAAGAGGTTCACCTGGAATTTGAAATCTAATGTGGAGAGATTCTGGAATCCTGTAGAATTGACTGAAAATTCTAATTGGGACAATTATGCGAAGTTGGGTGACTTAGTCCCAATTTCGGGAAAAACTTGTCAGAATAGGAATCTGCCAAATGGGTGTCCAAAAATACAGAAACCACTTTTCAGGCCTATCAGTTGGACTAATTCACCACTAGTGGAAACTTAGTCCACTTGCAGATTTCAAGAATTTTGAGACTAGATTCTATAGCTTCAGGTTTGCACTTGCTTTTCTGACAGGTGTCCAATCTTGATTCTGTAGAAAACATGATAAAAAGAATCTCCAAGCTTGAATTAGGTCTTTGTTAACTTGAGTAGCTTTGATGACTTGTTGGCTACTTTTCAACACCTATTTCTTTGAAAAATCTACCTACAAAATCTCCAAACACACATGCAAAGAGGGAAAAATGGTTAGGGGTTAGAGTATAGGGGTTTTCCTTGGTCAAACTCCACTTTGGTAATCAAACCCTAGATAATGAAATGAAATATGAAGAGAATGATAAATAGATAACATGCAATGTCACAAACTTATCAAACCCTTGATATAGAAATCTGAAAATATGTAATGAAGAGCTCCAATGGATGACTCGATTATGCTTAGAGTGCTTGAATGCTTGATAATGATTAAGTTAATTTCTTGAGTGAATGCTTGAATGAATTAGGAGATGTAAAATGAGAGGAAAACCCTTATTTATACTTGTTCCTACTAAATTTCCCAAAAATAGCACATCGCAGGCCGACCTCAAGGGTTAGAGAACAAAATCCCGCTAGAAAATTGAACTAATTTTGATTTTTGTGCCAAAAAGGACTAAGTTACCCCTATTGGCGACTTATTCCCACTTAAGAAAATTAAGTGGGTGTTAGGAATTAAAGGGAATTAAATGTTTTCTAATGGGAATATCTTCAAAAACACACTTAAGGAGGGTCAAAAAGTGTATTAAGGGGTCATTTAAACATGAGAAAGGGTTGAATTAGTGATGAAAAGTCTAGAAAAGTGTGAAAGTGGGTTACAAAACTTTACAACACTTTGAAATAAGATTTGGTAAGTGATAAAAAGGGACTATTTAGGTGAATTATGATGAAAGGGTAGTAGAAAAGTGTGAAAGTGGGTTACAACACTTCACAACACCTTTATAAGACATCCTAGAAGTATTAATGATTCACAAGGGTTCAAGACCTAATGTGAATGTGTTGACCACATTACAATATTAAATCTAGGAAAAATCAAGCCAAAATCCACTAGGAAGGCCTGAACATGAGAAAAAGTAGAAGGGTTACTTTTTATGTGTCCACAGTTAGCCCCCACTTTAGTGAGAGGATGAACATGCTTCAAACCCACACTAAAGTAGCTGATCATGCAACCAAGAGGGGGGGTCTGAATGCACTAATGCTTGATAAGATGAGATAACGATAATAAAGAGGGATGATCAAGCCCCCAGGATCATGATCCCATGGCAAATCAAACATGAATGTAAAGGAACCCACATGATGATGGGAAGAGATGAAAGAAAGCTTCGATCATTTTTCTAACTCATTATGGATCAGATCTAGGCTATTTGTTTGAAATAAGAAATATGTACTCACTCTAGGATGAAGAAACTCATGGTTGTCCACTAGGTGAGAAATCCCAAGTATACTCACTCTAAGGCCATGAAACTTTTTGTTTTCCGCAGGGTGAGAAATCCACAATGTACTCACTCTGGGGCCATGGAACTTCTGGTTGTCTACTGGGTGAGAAATCCTGAAAGGTGGCTATGGGGAAATTCATGCCTCAGAATGGGCTTCCCGCTCAACCATACTAGAGTTATACCTCCTGATAACTTTAATAAGGCGCCACAAAGACAATGTTGTTTCATGCTTCATGAGACAAGAAAAGGTTTGTATGCTTAGAACTCATGAACAAATGCAATGGCACCACAGGCATGCAAGTTGTGTTATGCAAGGTGGCCATGTAAATGAAAAATGCAACATGCAAAAGAAATGTTCAAATGAGTTTTGTTAAGTTCATGTGAGGTCTTTACTTAGGGAACATAGTGTCTAATGTCTCCAAGAGAGGACCAATCAAAGAATAGAAAAATCACAACTTAGGGGATGCAGTGTGTCACATGAGGCCACTAAGAGGAATGCAATATGCTAAGATAGATCATGCTCATGAAGGACATCACACTCAATGTCATCCACAAAGTGACAAACGCATCATATGAAGTGACAAGGTTGCACTAAGAACCAAGAAAAATGCAAATGAATAATGCCAATGTATGCCCCCACTTTAAAGGAATTGCTACACATCGTTCTGTGAGCAATTACTTCAAAGTCAGAACAAAATATGATAAATATAATCTAGAAGTTGGGATTTGAATTTAGACTTGAAGGTTCCACTTTAGGATATAAAAGTGGATTACAAGTAAATCAACCCCTACTAAACATGATAATTTTAAATGAAAAAGTAGGTAGAAAATTGAAGTTCATTCCTTTGCCATTAATTCTTAGCTACTGAAGCTCACACATTAATTGCATATATCTTTTTTTAATTTTCAAGACATTATAAGACATTTCCTTCATTCGGTTACAAAAGTGAAAATTATGTAAGCATGAGAGAATTTAGCCAACGAAAGTGAAATTTGGTTACATCAAAGAGTCAAAGGACAAATAATAGGAATAAAATATAGAAAAATAATTAAAATACTATTTCTCTTCATGTACCAACAAAATAACTAGAAAAAATAATAAATAAACAAATACTATTCTAGAGATAGAAAAGAATGAAATAGGTAGGTATTCACATCATTGTGAGAGCTAACAACCATGGATGAAACCATCATGGAGGCATGATAATAGATATAATATTTTGACCAATCACCATGGATATACATATAAACAAAGGATAAATCATAAAAAAATGGAATAACAGAAGTAATATCTATCTACAATAGAAAATGACGACATACTACAGATGAAGAATAAAACAAAATTGTTGCAATGAAATATTGACAAAGGATGAGATCTAGGTATTATAAAGCTAAAAGCACCACAAATATTGGTTATAGATGAATATAGAACATACTATTGGTTATAGGAGATGCCATCATGCTTGTGATGACATTTAGTGGTCCTACTATTTGTCTTCTCATGTTTCAAGAAAAGAACATGTCATGGATGGATACAATGTTATGAACCTAGGGATGTGATATTATTATATATAGTTTAATAGCTCAATTCAATCATGTGACACACATACCTTAAGGTATTCATGCAAACAACTTATGTAATTAATTATAGTAGATAATGAGTAGGCTTACATGGGTTTATTGATCTACTCATCTATGGTGTTATTTGGAGAAGGTTTATATAAATAAGGTGAATATCATTGTAAGAGTATGTGAAGAGTATGTTATGTGTTTGGGATCTCTTAGAGATATAACATAGAGCAACTTCTTCCTTAAGGAGAATTATATGGTGTTTCTCCACCTCAAGGTTTTATTCTATTTCTAGATATATTAGAAAATAGACATTTTATTCATAAACATCTCTTGCATTTTATGTGATCTATCTTTTAAATCTTGACCAAATTTTTAAATCAATTAAAACAAAATATATACACAAAATTCAATTTATAGGGTTGAATATGTTTAGCTTATCTAAGCAAATTTAAAGATATTTAAAATGACATTCATTTTCCACATGGAGTCATAATAACACATTAGATACAAAATATCTTTCCTTAAGAATCAAGTTAGTAATTAATATGGAAAAATGTGTGAATGTCGTGTAAATATTTGACCACTCAAATGGTAGGGACTATATGGCTCTTCAATAGTATTTTTTTTAATGTAACAAAAAAATCTAAAATATACCTATTTTTTGTTGGACACCAAAATATTTTAAACATTAATCTTAGCTCCTACTTCATTTTTATATGCATCCCCACTAATAAAGTCACCACCACTATCACTCCTAAAACCTTTTTCAAACACGTGTTTTATTCACTAACACATGGTAGTGCTCCTTTTTTCAACAAAATTGGGTAAATATCCTTATCTTGAATTTTTTATGATATTTAATATTATTATTATATATTTTGTGTAGTGGTTTGTTGTTGATTTTTATCATTTTTCTAAACCACCCTTCAAAATGTCATATATCTTTATACTTATTTTATTTTGAGTAGTAACTTTCTATTATAGGACCTAAAAAAAAAGTCTATTATAGGTAGAAGAATAATAGAAATATACTTACAATTGAAGTTTCTAGAATTTGATATATATACCATATAATAATTGTTCTTTAGAAAAATGGAAATTCTTCCTACTTTAATAGATTTTGATATAAAATATTTAAAACTTTTCAACTATAATTTTCTAACATATGTGTCATATTGTATCATCCATGATCAAACATGAGAACTACTAAATTAATAATTAGTGATACAGGGGATTGATTGGATGCTCCTAGTTTAGGCACTTTTTTCTTCCAAATTTACAAGAGAATGGGAAAATATCATTCTTATCTAGAAAATATTGATTAATTCATGCTTGTTGAGAGTGATATGGTTATTATAAGTAGTATTTACTAAAATAGATTGCAGTTCCAAATGACGTGTTGGTCATACACTATTATTAAAAGTAAAATTCTACTCTTTTGAAACATTCATATATCTCAACATTAGTTTTAATCTATAGTAGAACACCAAGAAAACATTTTAGGGAATTTTAGGATGCATTGATGGTGTATCTTCAAACTCTATTTCTCTTAACTCCAAGCTTAAATTAGAAGAAATCCAAGATGTCAAACCCTACATCCTAAACCCTAAATTACAAATCTTAAACCTTAGAAATCCCAAACCTTAAACCCTCCACCCTTAGGTAATTGAAAACCCTATAATCTTGTGTTCTAAACCCTAAACCACAAAACTTTCTAGCCCTAAAACATGCATCCTAAGTCCTAAACATCCAAACCTAAACTAGGCAACCCCTACATTTTATAATTTACCCTATAAGCCTTACATACCAAACCTATTTATAATCCAAAACCCTAAACAAACATTTTTCATTATTTAAACCTTGCATCCTTTAAACGTTAGAAACCCAAATCATTTAAATTAACAAACCCCAATCACCCACATCTTAAACCCCTACTATAATGTCAAAATTCAAATATGAGACCTAAAACTCTAAACCTCATTAACTCCTAAAGTATAAACTTCAAACCCTAGCAATACTTCCTAAACCATACATTATAAACCTTAAACCATAAACCAACTACTTATCTTTCAACATCCGTTGTCCATGGTGTGAAGGCGAAAAGAGCAATAATTTTCTCCGACATTCGCATGCCCCAAATTTGGGCCCCACACGGACTTGTACATTTTATGTGGACTTCAATGTACCTATTTCGACAATCTCTCCATCTGGTTACGTGATGAGCCCCGTCAAGAAAGCACGACAGATTAACATTCAAGAAGAATAATTCGTACTTAGACGCAAAATATATTGCTAAAAGTCAATTAAAGGTTGGATACTTTAACTCATGTCTTGAGTAATTAAATATCTTGACATGACTTGTAAGTCAATAAAAAATAAATATATTTACAAAAGTCAAGTAAAGGTTGGATACTTTAACTTATATAAGTAAATTTTAATATATTTGAAATAGCATTCATTCTTCAAGTGGAGCCACACCAATTCATTAGAGATAAATGATTTATTTAAGAATTAAGGAAAACAAAAAGAATGTGAATAAATATGTGGATTCCATGTAAATATTTAACCACTCAAAGGTTACAAATGATGTGAATATTCAAAAAATAAGGAGTTTTTAATTCTATAAAAATATGTGGATTACAGTGTGGCACATTGGCTTCTCATAGGTGCATTGTCATATGTATGGACATATAGTGAAAAAAGTATAGACAAAAAAATAGAAGACCAACTAATAGCTTAGCTAAAGAGGTTTACTATGATCATGCAAATAGAAAGTAACAAAGGAAATGCTTTAGAAATGACAAGAATGAGAAAGGTAAGGATTCTAGTCACGATAGGTCCAGTTCTCTAGCAACCTCCACACAACGCGAAGTACCTACACACAACAAAGCAAGGAAAAATGTTGGATTTGTTTTGGGGCTTTCCACAACCAAGCCCTCAATTTGGTGTTTCCACCTCGATGGCAGCTAGATAGATAGAGAAATAGAAGTGCGATAAAGAAAATATGGAAAAAGAGAATGCCGAACACTACAAAGAGCACTATGCTACTCAAATCCAACAACAATGTAATAGTAATGAATAATGCCACCCTCGACTAAAGGAACTCAAGGCCAATGAGAGAGGAATGTAAGCTTACAACTATGGCAAAGTTGATGTGGCCATAGTGACGCCGAAGGAAGTCTCGCAAGATACCAAGTTGCAACTTTTGTGGTAGATGTGAAGAATGTTTTGATGCTAGAATGGTAGAGTTGATAGTGCATCAACTAGCCAAGAAGTTGCAAGAATATGCTCAAGAGTTGTGTAGGAGCATGAAAATTGTCAAGAATGTCAAGAGAGAGTGAATGAGAATGAGAGAGTCATTTTAAGGTGATTTAGGGAGGGAAAGAGTCATTCAAAGGTCACTTGGGAGACACAGATACATTACACTTCGGCCCTAATGGCAAATGTAATGCCTCTGCAAATTCTAGAGGTAAGAATCATGTCAAGACAACAGTGCACTGTGCAAACGTCTGAATGCCACGTGCACATCCCCGACAAAAATTCCCCCACTGACACTACAAATAGGCACCAAGTGGATGGAGTACGGATAAAGGATGTGGAATTACATTGTCGGGTTTGAATTTTCTCAGGTGAAGAGCACGTAAAAGGGGAACTTGCAAGGTGGGGTGCAAATTCACGCCTATACAGGATGCTCTTAGAGTAGGAAATTTTGCTCCTAAATTTATAAAAGAATAGGAAATATCATTCTTATCTAAAAGATATTGATCAATTCATTCTTTTTGAGAGTGATATGGTTATTATGAGTAGTATTTACTAAAATATATTGTAGCTCCAAATGTAGTGTTGGCCATACCTTGTTATTAAAAGTAAAATTTTATTCACTTTTGAAATGTTCATAGATCTCAAAATTAGTTTTAATGTATAGTAGAACACCAAGCAAACATTTTAGGGCATTTCAAGATGCACCAATGGTGTGTCTTCAAACTCTATTTCTCTTAACACCAAAGCTTAAATTGGAAAAAGCCTAGATGTCAAACCCCACATCTTAAACCCCAAACTACAAATCTCAAACCCTAGAAACCCTAAACCTGAAACCCTTTACCCTTAGGTAACTTGAAACCCTAGAACCAAAATTGTAATTTTCTTATGTTTTAAACCCTAAACCATAAAAAAATTGTAGCCCTAAAACATGCACTCGAATCCTAAACCTTTAAACCTAAACTAGGTACAACCCCTACATTCTATAATTTATCATACAACATATCAAACCTATCTATAACCCAAAACCCTAAATAAGCATTTTACATTATTTAAACCTTGCATCCTTTAAACACTAGAAATCCAAATCACTTAAATTAACAAATCCCAACCACCCACATCTAAATCCCTACTATAATACCAAACCCCATTGAATCCTAAAGTATAAGCTTCAAACCCAAATAATGCTTCCTAAATTGCAAACCCTAAACCACAAAACATAAGTGCAAGTCCTAGACACCTCTACATCTAAAATCTAATTCAAAAGATACAACATGAAATGTAACTAACTCTTTAGACAATTTATTTTTCTATTTTTTTTACATTCTTCTCATCATCCAATCTTTTATTATCATAGAACTTTGATGTATTTATTTTATTAATCATCACAAATTGTGCAACTTCACTAGCACCTATAGACCCCATATACTCTAAACCCTACAAACACTACTTACCTAAATAAAACCTATACCCTAAATCATAAACTCCAAACTTACACCCTAAACCTTATTTACCTCTTCCCTAAACCGTGAAATCTTATATGTATTCGAAACCCTAAACTCTCTCACCAAAAAATAAAGTATGTGAAGCTATACAAATAGCTTTACATACGTATCTTTGTACATAAAGTCGAGGATTTTGAAGGAGTTGGTCGAGACGACCTCACCAATTGCTTGTCTTTCAACACCCTTTGTCCGTTGTGTGAGTGCGAAAAGAGCAATAAATTTCGACGACACATGCCCCAAATTTGGGCCCCACATAGACTTGTACATTTTATCTGGACTTCAATGTACCTATTTCAACAATCTCTCCATCTGGTAGGGCAATAGGCTCCGTCAAGAAAGAACGACAGTTTGACATTCAACAAGAATTATTCGTACATAGACGCAAAATATGAAACTTTCGAAACAGTCCATTTCAAAGGTTGAAGTAGGTAAATACTTTGTCCCCGTTATGTTGAATATTGAGGTTATTTTTATTTGGAATTATTTATATAATTAGATATGGGTTAAAATAGTATATTTTTATATAATAATATATTTTGTAGTTCATTATTTTTTTAGTTGGATTGAATGTGATTTATATAATCTTATATTGGTAGAGGGTATATTTTTATATAAAATAATACAAAAGGTGAAATATGTGGATATGTATATCATTTTGAGGTAAGTATCATGAAGAAAACTATCATAGAATATGATATTATATAGAATTTATAGGTCAAACATTATGGATTCAAATAGAATCACATGGGTAATTACAATAATCAATGGCATCATAGATATAGTGCCTATTTATGTTAGAAAATGAGGACTTACTATGATAAGGAATATAATCAAATGCGTATAATAAAATGTTAATGAAGGATTGGAGCTAGGTACTCTCCAACTAAAGCAATCACAAATATTGGTTATAGATGGTTGGGTGATAGGATATGGCATTATACTTGTAATGACTTGCAATGAACTTACTATTTGACTTCTTCTCATGCTTTGCATACAAAACATATCAAGGAGGGATGACATGCTTTGTACCTAGAAATATGATATTTTCTATATAAGCTAATAGAGATGGCAACATGTGACACACACCCCTTGAATTAGTTATGCATATAACTTGTATAATTAATCATATTAGGTAATGAGCAAGCCTACATGGGTTCAATGGTTACGCGTTTGAAATCTCTTGGACGTATAGCATAGAGTGGGTCCTTACTTCAAGAGCATTCTATGGTGTTAGCCTACCTTAATAATTTATAATATTTCTAGATATCTTGAATAATTAAATATCTTGACATGACTTGTAGGTGAATAAAAAATAAATAAATCTACAAAATTCAATTAAAGGTTGGATACTTTAACTCATATAAGTAAATTTTAATATATTTGAAATAGCATTCATTCTCCAAGTGTAGCCACACCAATTCATTAGAGATAAATGATTTCTTTGATAATTAAGGAAAATAAAAAGAATGTGGAAAAATGTGTGAATTACATGGAAATATTTAACCACTCAAAGGTTAGGGATGATGTGAATATTCAAATAGATAAAATGTGTTTGTAATTCAAAAAAAATTCTAAAATATACCTATTTTAAATCAGATACCACAATATGTTAAACTTGAATATTAACATCTACTTCATTTTGAAATGCATTCCCACTAATACAATCATTGTTTTTGTCAAACACATATGTTTTATTCATTTCCATGTACTAGTGCTCCTTTTTTAAACTCATTTGATAAGCATCCTTATCTTAAAAAAATATGATTTTTAATCTTATTTTTATACCTTTTTTGTAGTGATTCATTGTTGAAGTTTGATTTTTTTTCTAAATTGTTTTTTCTCACTTATATCTATATACATCTACTTCATTTTAAAATGCATCCCCACTAATAAAATCATTATCAATATCACTGCTACAAATTTTTTGTCAAACACATATGTTTTATTCATTTTCATGTGCTAGTGCTCCTTTCTTTCAACTCATTTGATAAAAATCCTTATCTTAAAAATTATGATATTTAATCTTCTTTTTATACCCTTTTTTAGTGATTCATTGTTGAAGTTTGTTTCTTTTAAATTTT
>VDFB02268398.1:0-27015 GCA_007258455.2 Sequoia sempervirens | reverse complement strand
CATATGCATTTATGCATATGCATATATGCATATTGCATTTATGCATATTGCATATTTGCATATTGCATATGCATATATGCAATTGTTGTATGAATTTAAATTTCAATATGTTGTTTGAGAAATGGTATTAGCATAAGTAGGAGTCAACATATGGTTAGTATGTTCTACATTTTTTGTATGAAGTTATATTTCAGTATGTTGTTACGCTATGTACCATTGTTTCATATGTTGTTCATTTCCAATCAGCTCAATTAGATGCATGGTTAGTTTGTTCTTCAATTGCACTACATCTTACATGTATGAATTTTTTACTACACTATGTACAATTGTTTGATATGTTCATTTTGAATCAGCTCAATTAGATGCATGGTTAGTTTGTTCTTCAATTACAATCAATCTTACATGTATGCATCTATTCTTACACTATGTACCATTGTTAGATCTATGCATATGCATGCAATATGCAAATACAATATGCATATTGCATCTATGCATATGCATGCAATATGCAAATACAATATGCATATGCATATGCATATATGCAATTGTTGTATGAAGTAAAATTTCAGTATGTTGTCTGAGAAATGGTATTAACATAAGTAGGAGTCAGCATATGGTTAGTATGTTCTGCATTTGTTGTATGAAGTTATATTTTAGTATGTTGTTACATTATGTACCATTTTTTCATATGTTGTTCATTTCCAATCAGCTCAATTAGATGCATGGTTAGTTTGTTCTTTAATTACACTTAATCTTACATGTATGAATTTCTTGTTACATTATGTACAATTGTTTGATATGTTGTCCATTTCAAATCACCTCAATTACATGCATGGTTAGTTTGTTCTTCAATTACAATCAATCTTACATGCATGCATCTGTTCTTACACTATGTACCATTGTTAGATATGCATTACATGCAATATGCGTATGCATGCATATTGCATATTTCATCTATGCATATGTATTTTGCATATATGCAATATGCATATGTAGCATATTATGCAATTGTTGTATGAAGTTAAATTTCAATATGTTGTTTAAGAAATGGTATTAACATAAGTAGGAGTCAGCATATGTATATGCATATGGATGTGCATATGAATATGCATGTGCATACACATGTTCATATGCATATGCATGTGCATACTATCAGCAATTGCCTTTTCCATTTACATTTAAATTAGATGTATGGTTAGTTTGTTCATCAATTACACTCAATTTTACATGTATGAATTTGTTACACTATGTACCATTGTTTGATATGCATATGCATATGATGTATGAAGCTGAATTTCAGTATGTTGTTTGAGAAATGGTATTAACATAAATAGGAATCAATATATGCATATGCATATGTATGTGCATATAACCATCCTTTATGTTGTCATCGGCCATTCTCCCTTTAAGCTTTGTTATGGTCAAAATATTTCCAACCCTTTCGAATATAGCATTACCATACATATGTATGTTGCACAGAATGATACAACATACTGAATTTTCAAATTATTTTAAAATAGCAGACTGATACACCATTATGATACATATATGTATAGATTACAATAGATAGATGCATAAGTTTCATCTCATAGAGATAGATACATATGTTTCATATTGAAGAGATAGATAGTAACATGATGGAATATGTTGTCTCAATGGTATCCATACTGATGTTTCAAGTTACAAACATTCAAAAAAAAAAAAATTCAAACATAATTTTAAATCCATCAAGAAGTTCACAACAAAAAACTAGCAACCAAACATTCAAATCAATCAAAAAATGTAGGAAAACTGAAATTTGATGGTAAGTTGTCTTGTGAGCTAGATGTGGTCTGTAATGGAGAAGGACTCCATGATTGAGTTGGTTGGATTATGCTTGGGGTGGGTGAGGTTTGATAGGCCTGTAAACGAGAACTCTAACTCTTATATGGTTGGCTACTTGTCGGGCTAGGATGAGTGTGTATAGGAGAGCGAGTGAAAAGGACTCCAACTCTGAAATATTTGGATGATAGCTTGGGTAGGTGTTGGACAATATTGGGGGCATTGAATAGATACGAAATATGTGAAGATCCTATGGCGGTCAGGAAAGGGATTTAGATGGATGCTAAGTCGCCTCTCCTTTGCAGCATTTTCTTGTGCCTTCTCCAAATCCTTTTCCCTTTTTGCAGCTTCTTTTTCTCTTCATTGATCCTCCCTTTTTTTGTCCTTCTCCTTCTTTTGCAGCTCCTTTTCAGCCTCTACTACTACTCGTTGCTTTTCCTTTTCAATTCTCATAAGACTTTTCATCTCCAATTATGCAATCGTTTCTATCTTGCACTCTGCAAGCTGTTGCTTCTTCCTCAATTTCAGTTCTAGTTCCTTCTTCTTTTCCTCTTGCTCACTTAGCATTGCCATGAAGTCATCAGTAGTTAGGAGTTGGGATCCTCTTTGCAATTTGATCCCACGGTCAACTACCTTATTAGACTTGTCTTTCAACACATGAACCGATAGCTTCAAGAATTGTGAGATGTGTGAAGTTTGTTGGCCTCCCAAAGGCTCAATCAAATCGGCATTATTTATTTTTGGCATCTCACTATCTGTAGCATCCATTTATCTCCTAACTGCTCACTATCATTGTCTCCCCAATCATCATAGAAATGTACTAACGTATTCGGACCCATGTTGTGCGGTGGAGATGGCATTGAAAAACTTTGTTCTTCGTCCACATGTATTTCCATACCAAGATTGGCAGCACCATCTAAGAGCCAGGAGGGTTGTTCAGATGGAGTTGGTAGGGCAAGAGATATGTCTCCAATAGCATTGTGGTCTCCCAATATTGTTGGTTCAAGTGGTTCATTGGAATCTGAAATAACAAATTCATACATGTAAGTTTGAGAGTTATTGAAGAACAAACGAATCCAATCCATGTAATTTAAATGCAAATGGAGAAGGCAATTGCTGACAGTATTCGCATACATATGCATATGCTGACTCTTACTTATTTTAATACCATTTCTCAAATAGCATACTAAAATTTAACTTCATACAACATATGCCAACTCCTACTTATGTTAATACCATTTCTCAAACAGCATATAGAAATTTAAATTCATACATGTAAGATTGAGTGTAATTGATGAAAAACTAACCATGCATCTAATTGAGGTGATTGGAAATGAGCAACATATCAAACAAGGTACATAGTGTAACAACATACTGAAATATAACTTCATACAACAAATGTAGAACATACTAACCGTATGGTGACTCCTACTTAAGTTAATACCATTTCTCAAACAACATACTGAAATTTAACTGCATACAACAATTGCAAAACATACTAACCATGCATCCCATTTTGCTGATCTCCAACTTCTGCAGTTCCAACATTACACTCACTCTCATTCACTGCCAAACCATTGTTGGAAAGGCTTAGAATGTTTGCAGTAGTTGATGCTTCCTCAAGGATAGCAAATTGGAATGTCTCGCTAACCCTCATGTCATTATCCAAATCATTTCAATCAAATGGCCAAATACCTATCCTATTGAAGCCAGCTATGATGTTTGAAAAAGTCAATGACTTTTGAAAAGCTAGGTTGCCAAGTGTAGCCAATTTTTCCCTTCTTATCTCCCGATTTGGATGCCTAATACTCTAATTTGTTCTTTCCTTTTTGAAGTTACACTTGAAAGGCGAGAAAACACTCACATCAAGAGGTTGCAACGGGTGTGATGTGTGGGCGGGTAGGGTGACCAAGTCAATACCAAGCGCCCTTGCTTCGGTAATGGTAGAGAAGGCTACATGGCTGCCATGACCATCAAATATCAAGAGGTGTCTATGGGTGGGTGAGCAACCCCCAGGTACTTGCATAGCAAATAACTTGATCCATTTGATAAAAAAATATTCGGTCATCCATGTGTGAGGTTGAACAGCCATCAATGCTCCTAGCTCACAGTTGGCTATGTAGTTTTGCACATTTTTCTTGCTCTTGAACAAATAAAAACCTGGAAGTTTTTGACCTGTAGCATTTACACATGCTAGAATAGTGATCCACTCTCGGCTCTTTGGGATAATGTAAGCAACACTTCTCATGCCTTTGTTGGATAGCACCTTCATGTTACTGTTCCATCCAACTTACAACCCTATCTCATCGCAGTTCCAAATCCTCTGCGGTCCATAGTTCCCTCCTACATATGTCTTCTCCAAAGTGTCATAGAAAGCACTTACAACTAGTTGCCTCAGATTTATATCACGGTCTCTATCTTGACCTTGGGTTGTTCTCAAACAGAGATCAAAATGCCTTCTTTTGAATCCTTTCCACCATGACTTGCCAGGAAGCCCATTTTTGAAGGGATTATTCCTTGTTTCGCATATTTGGGCCACTTCTTTTTTCAAATTGACAATCTCCAAACCTTGGCCAACAGCAGCCATCTCCTTGCACCATTCGACAATGAATGACTCATCCTCTTCAATTAGTACTATTGGGGGCCCTTTCCTTCTAGTAGTGGTCACACCACCTAGCCAATTGGACAATGTTGAGGTAGGAATACCCCACTTTTTTGTTGCACCTCTAGTTGACCAGTTGTAGTCTTCAACATCTTCAAGGGCATGGTCCATGTCAGTATGGGTCCATTCCTACCTCGATGCAACCTTTTTGGTCGATACAACTAGGTTATCTTGCACTACAGATTCGGTTGGATGCTCTAGAACAATTTCTACCTCCTCCTCACTACTTGGTTCTTTAGTTCACTGGTGAACAGGAATGACAACATCCTCCTCATCATTATGTGGCAGATGTACACCTCTCTTATGTGCTGGCATAGTTGTCTTCCTCCGCTTTTGTGGAAGCTTCCTCTTTGAAGATCGCCTGGTATTTGTTTGTGCATTTATCTTCCTCTACATTGAACCAACACAGTGATTAGTAAACAACATACACTTCATATTGAAAATAATAATACTGACTAAAACAACAAATTCATACATTTACTATTGATTGTAATTGAAGAACAAGCTAACCATGCATCTAATTGAGTTGATTTGAAATGACGAAGGGTATGTGTGCAATAAATCAAGCAATGCATGCTATACTATCGTATGTAGAACTCTACCTCTTATAAACATTTCGGTGATACCATTAAACCCTTCGTCATACAGCATTATGATACCATTATATATAACTTGAAACAATAGTATGATACAACAGACACAACATTATGATACACATATATATGAACTTGCAACAACAACATGATACAAATATTATATCTTCAAACAAAATTACGAGACAAGAAAGGGTTTCAAATATTTCTATCATACTATTGTTTCAAGTTGTGTAAATGTTTCATAATGTTGTTTGAGATATTGTTAGCATACTGTCACTTTAATTGAAGAACATACAAAGCATACATCTAATTATGTTGAATGTAACCGATGGTGGGTAGGGCACATCATCAGCGTCCCAGTCGGGTAATTTTTTATTGTTTCAAGTTATTTATGCTCTTTCATTCCATGGTTATAACATAAGTAGGAGTCATATGCTATCACAGTTGGTTGTAAGGGAGAGGGGTTGTCATTTGCAGTCAGTTAAATTGAAGAAAAAACAACACATACACAAAAGGGAGAGGAGCTATGTGTGGGCATAGGAGCCAATCGTGGGTATACATTTGGACATATGACATATGGTGGGTATGGTATGTGAAAGCCTGCTATAGGAAACATGTATATGCTGTCAATTTAATTGAAGAACAAACAAAGAAATGGAGGAGCTTTTTTTTCATACAAAGAATGCAGTGAAGTAGTATAAAGTTTATGGCATTTGCTATGAAATTTAAATTCTTGGCATTTTCTAAGAATTTATAAGTCATGGTATTTGCCACGGATTTTATAGCAGTTCCAACTACATGCACTATAGGGAAAAAGTGTTTTGATACGATGTAAATATCGGCCCCTCTCCCTTACAACTAACTTTGATGATGGTTGACTCCTACTTATGTTAATACCATTTCTCAAACAACATACTCAGATATAACTTCATACAACATATAAATGTGTATATGTGTGTTTGCCATGCCTTTTAATTATTTTTTGTAACATAAGGAGTTAGCCATTATGACAGTTGATTGTAAGGGATAGGAGCTAATATTTGCAATCACTTTAATTGAACAACAAACAAAGCATACATCTAATTAGGTTCAATGTAAATGAGGACATACATATCCATCTATCTATATATATATTTGCAGAGATAGATAAATACTTAATTTGAATGTAAATGAACAAGGTATAAATTGAATGTAGATACCTATATTTGGTGATGAACTGTACAGTAATATATAAATTTAAGTATGCAATATATATCTATCTCTGTATATATATATATTAGTATGCAATATATATCTATAAATATCTATAAATTATATATATATATATATGCAGAGATAGATAGATACATAATTTGAATGTAAATGAACAAGGTATAAATTGAATGTAGATACCTATATTTGTTGATGAACTGTTCAATAATATATTAATTTCAGTATGCAAAATAGAAATATATATACCTTCTTCATTTACATTCAATATAGGTATCTATCTATCTCTGCAAAAATATAAATATAAATATATATATATATAGGGAGAGAGAAATGCGTAAGTTTCATTAAAATGAACAGGGCTATATATATTGCAGATATAGATAAATGTGTAAGTTTCATGAAAATGGATAGGACTATGGGAAATATACGTGGATATGTATCATTCTGTGCAACATATATGTATGGTAATGTTGTATTCGAAAGAGTTGGAAATATTCCTACCATAACAAAGTTTAAAAGGAGACTGGTTGATGACAGCATAAAGGATGGTTATGGAAATTAACAAGGTGTCAATTCATTTAAATGTAAATGGAGAAGGCAATTGGTGGTAGTAAAAAATGGAAATGTGGTTTCTATTTTTGCGAAAGTAGGAAAGATCACTTATCATAGAAGCTGAAGGAGGAGACTACATCAATCTGGAGGAGGTCATCGTCGTTGAGGAACATGCAACAAAAAGTGAGAAAATTGAATTAATTGTAATGTGTAACTTGCATTGCACAAATGAGGATTGCTTGCATAAATAGGTTTGTAGAATTTGAATTGGTAGCAAGTGGATTAATTTGAATTATGGGAGGGAATTTGATCTGCATTGAATGGATTAATGGTAGAAGTGATAGCTTTAATGGGTATGTAGGATTTTAGTTTGGTGATTTGAAGCGATATTAAATTTGTTTTTGAATTATAACCAATTTTTAAAAAAAATTATGATTATTGTTTTTCAAGTGGATTTGTAAATAATAGTGTGATAATTAAGTGTTTTAGTGAAATTTTGCAATGCATAGTGAGCCTGAGAGTTCATGTTTTTCAATTTTGCAGTCAAATTCATAAAAAGATTGGTTATTATGGACACCCAGGAACTAGTTGATTGTAAAAAAAAAATGAGAAATGGTACATGTTGAAATGTATTTTGTTCAAATATATTTGGAATTAAACCACTTGGCAATGTCTTATGTACATGTCAACTCATTTTTAGTGCAAGAAGACTTATATTTTAGATAATAAAATATCATTTTACAACAACCTTTTATTAGGAAGGTGGCAAATATTATTTATATTGTGGAAATAAGATTATCATGATGCATTCACTTGATATTGTGAAATAGGCAAATGAATGTCCACTTGCATTCACCTACTATTGAAAAGGTGGCAAAAAAAAAGTAAACCTCTGATAAGACATATTGTGAATTTAATATGAATATGTCATGTCATATTTAAAAGCAAATTTGAAATTTTTATTGACATAAAAATTACCCACCAGTAGGCCCGGGCTGTCCATATATATAGCAACGATGGGACCCTGTCCCACGATCGGCTCCTCTTCCTTATGACAACTCGCAAAAAGTTTTTATCTGAAATCTCTAGTATCGCCCAAATCTTTGAGACATACACGTCATCGATGCAAAATACCAGTAATTGCCCTCAGAAGTGGCTTCTGATAGTGTATATGATCAACCAATATAAATTGCTTAGGAATCCTTAAAATAAATATAGTAGATGAAAAAGAAACTTCAAATTCTACCACCGGAATTTGGACTGTGAAGCGTTACTAGATTAGATATCCCTGCACCACTACCATTACCACAGTATGTACATTGTATAGGATAGGAGGTATCACTATGGCATGGAGTCCACTAGAACATTAACATATGCAAATACAATCAATAATAATATACATGAATACTAGAAAGTACTGGCTTTGGGCTTTTCCCTCATGATAGATAGGTTCAGGAAGAAGACCCAAAACATAGGAACCTAAACAACTTAGGCAGTCTACCCAGAAGGATCTTCCAAATCCTTTGCCTCATTGGCATAGATAATTCATCACTCAACAACAACATTGAAGCGATCCAAAATGCACTTGCTCTTCAATCCCTGGCTCCGGAATGCCTGCATGTATTCTTCATATCTGTATCCTCTGTACAGAGCCTGATGCTCCTCATCCACCATGGATTCTGCAGGAGAAATGAAAGCATCCAACGAAGGACCATAGAAGGTAGGAGTACATATACGAACAGTGGTACTGTTTGTTAATAGCATGATGCTCGATGCTCTGGAATCTCCCATTGCTCAAAACCTAGTAAAACTCCACAGTCACACTAAAACATTTCAAAATTCAGTCCTTCAAAAACAAGTTTCGAACAACGGGGAATTCTGAATAAAGTTTCGAACTAAATATGCTACTCATCCTTTGAGGCGATAAGAAAGCAGATCTTGCATAGATAAAAAATCCTAATGAAGAAATTAGTTATTTATATAAGGAACCCAGATTTATTTTCTGTATCATTTATATATATATGGGCTCAGATTTGCTTTCTAATCATTCACCCTGATGATGAACAACATTGTATATAGTTCCAAACATTGACTACCCAATCACTTTTACCCAATTTTATTCGTAATATTATGGATTGGGGAAGCTTAAAGTCTTTAAAATTTAATCATATATATTATCACAAACCTGCAACTGATCTCCCAAATTCACCACTAGGGCATTGGGCGTGGGTTCTACTGCAACCCATTTTCCATCTTTGGGCACTTGCAGGCCGCTAACAAGTCCTTGCTTTATAACAGTGATGCCAAGGACACGGTGTTCTCAAGATAGAGACTCATGATCAAATCCTCCAGGTGACATCTCAGCATCAGATATGCATACTCTAACAATATCATTCTGTAGTTGAGTGGTTTTCCCACTAATTGAGCAGTATCCCCACAATCGGAATGTAATGAAATGTTGGCCGTGAAACCAAACCACATACCAATAATAAAAAAATCTAATGCTGTCTTCAAATTTAACAGTAGCCCTGTGTCACAGCCAATAAATAGTTAATGACGCAGCACTTTGTAAAAGACGTATCATTAGGGTATGTTTCTGTTTGAACTTTAGATAACTGTCCACATATGTATCTTCTATTGAGAGCAGTAAATTACACTTTATATCATAAGAGTTTTTAACATGGTTACCAGCAAGGCTTAAATTTGATAGAGATTTTTGTCGTAAAATACAATCAAAATTTTAAGAAGATTGTATCAGATGAAAGGAGAGATTTTGTATAAACTGTCAAAATTTATATAGAATTATAATGATATATATATTTGATTTATATGTAATTTTACTTACACTAAGGTATATCATAATGTTTTAAGGGCACATTTGAATAGATAACCGTCATTAAAAAATTTGTTGATAGGTAAGGTCGACCGTCAAATTTAAGCCCCGGTTACCAGTAAATCCATTATAGAAAAGCACATCCCAATCCCCGTACCCACAATTTTTAGTTAACAACATTTATACATAACATAGTCATTTTCATACTAACGTACCCTAATTTGATTGGAATCTCTGTCCCCATACCCTACATCACCTGGTAACTATTTTTTCCTGAGTGTAATGGCCCAGTTTTCAAAGCAATGATTTCAAAACTTCAACCATCTAGTTTGACCAATTATTAGAGAATTCAGCCCTATCTAACATATATCTACAAAATAGTAAATTTTTAACTATAACTTCAAACGATATTTATGTCATGAAATAAGAATATTATGTTAGAACACTTCCGTGAACATGGAGGTGCCACAATAAGATTCCATACAAAGTCTGTTGGTAAGCGTGTTAATTGCTCTTCTTATCTTGTTCGAATAGTAGGATACAACACCAGACAATCAATAGCTAAACAACAATTACACTAATCTACATCCAAATTTCCATGAATAACCACATATACTTAAAGGCCCACAAATTCCAAACTTAACTTCTTATAGCCTTTTGATAAATTTTAACAAAAATTTTAAGAACTGCCACCAGTTCAGTTCTTAACACTGCTGCTTTTGCTTGTTAGTGAAAAACCAGGCTCCTTCAGAAAAATATATTGATAAAAAAAATGTTAATAAAATTTCTAGCTGATTCTTTTCCCCACCATTTTCTCCTTGTTTTTTTATTTGTTCAAACTCTTTCATTAGGTGGCTGACTGCAACCTCCCTGCACCAAATTCCTTATTCTATCCACTATTGCAATGCCTAGAAACTTTGCCTTCTGTCCTAGTTTTTGCAGTACTGTCTTGGTCTCACATAATCGAACTTTGCAGGCTTTTTTCCATATTTCAAATCTACTCTTCACTTTCTGAAGTTTTTCATTGGGATTAAATTTTTTCTTGGTTTCAGCAGCAAGGCTCATTTGAAACCCATCTTCAGATGACTGCCACAAGAAAAACCAAGAATCAGAAAGATCAAGATAGATAAAAACCGTTCAATTATACTTTTAATAATACAGAGATGAAAATTATAGTCTAAAGTTTAAACCATTCGTCCCAATACATCATATTTTTGTACTGTCTAAAAGTATCACAAGTTTTACCTGCTTATGTTCAGGATGTATCTCACTTCTTGTGCCTGGACTTAGATCCATAAAGTATTTCTCTGCAAGAATATGCAACTGCTGCTGATATATGTCAATGTGTCTTCTAACAAGCCATCCTCGAGTCACTGCAAAAGACCACTCGTGCTTGTTATCCTCAGTACAATATTGTCAATACAAACCATACAATTATGCATACAGAATGTACAAAACATCAACATCGTTTTACCTGACTGGATCAGGATCACCATTTTTAAAGATCTTGCATAACTTTTTCTAGCAATTCTACGCCTTACTTCCTTCTGAATGGTAATCGCTGCTTGACTTCTCTGTTTCAAAACCGGGTATTCTATTTCATCGTGCACAGAGAAGAAAGAAGGTCGTACGGATGGCAATGAAGATCTTCTCATTCTGACATTAGACGGGAGTCGACCTTTTGACGTGGGTCTAGAAGGCAAAGCCGGAGGAATATCCTTAGGCTTTTCTTCTTGCTTCTTTAAAGACTCCAGCATTAGTTCCATTGTGCTACGAGTAGCCGAAGTCGCCATGCTTGCACACAGCGTTTTTCCTCCAAATTTATGTAAAGGCTCTGAAAATCAACACTCCGAGCTGATTATTAAATCCTGAGAAGCGTCTAAACCATGAAATTGAACCTTTAACCTTTAGAAATGAACTCTCCGGCCTAAACACCAAAGCGCGAAGATGCCTGTAACGTAACTCCTCAACACTTATAAATACTTGCAGATATTACTGTTCTTCACAAAGAAAATCCTCCGAGATAAAACTAACGGTTATTTGACTGTAGATTCTCGCTCCCCGTCTTTTTTGCTGCTTTGTGGGTTGTCGCCTATAATTCTTCTGGCAGATTCTTAAGCGAGAATCTGTTAACAAATCATCAGCTTTTAATTAAAAATGTTTAAAAAAACAATTATTGTCAGTAATGTTAATGCTGGATTCTATCCAGCCCGGCAAATCTTCCAATGTTAAATGCTGGATCTGAATAAGGTGCTACGCCAAGTGTGAGATCTGGATTTGGGCATGAAGGATACTAATTTATCTTCTATACTTCTTAAAGATTGTATTCAAATAATCAGAATCCTGCCCCATAGCTTCAGAAATTGCAGCCTAAGAGCCTTAAAGTGAGGACTCTTATGTCCTTAGCATACCTCCCTGCAATCTCTCTGTATTACAAAATAAGTAAAAGGCTCATTTCTGCTGCTTCTTTTAAAATTCTTGAGAGAAATTTTGTTCATTTGGGATTCTTGGTTACTACCTGTAGGCTGCAGGTTTTTGAGCCATGCATGGATGAATTCCTCCCGAGGATGACATGGCTGTCTTAAAAAATCCATCCAGTTAAGGAATTTGTATTTGGTGATGTTGAAGCTTGTAGAAAGCCTCACCAATTTCCTTGTGCCGAAGAACTCTTTGGGAACGTCCATCATGCTTTTCATCAGACTCTCCGGCACCCCATGGTTCACAATCTGGATGTTTCATAACATATATTTAACAAATTAAAGCAGAACCAGATAAGTTTAATTAAGGGAAAAGAGAAAAAATATATATATTACCTGGAAGAAGCCATCCTCCTCACATGCACGCTTGATATCATTCGCCACCGACTTCCTACCAGAACCCTCTAATCTTTGAGGTCTATTACTGGAACGCTATAAGAATAAGAAACCTCGGCCATTTGGGGGCGTTCATTGGGGGGAAATATGTAATCCTTCTTAACTTCAAGGTGGTTGAATCCATTGGACATGAGTTTCTCAACAACATCGAGATGGGTTTCAACATGGGCTGTGGATGACATCTCGCAAGGGAACAAACAGGAAACTCTTCAACTTGACTGGAATTGTCATGGAATTTCTGCAAGAAATGCTTTGGATTGAGGAAGTGTAATGGTATTTTGGGAATCGCTTAGGGCTTTGAATTGACATAAAGGACTGAAAGATGTTTGTTTTCATTAAAATGTGTCCTCCCTTACAGGCAAGGAAGAATGAGAGCACTAATTGATCTTAATCCGATCGAAGAAGCACCTGTAGTATAATGTTATATAAATATGTATTAATTAATATATTGTTTAGCGAAAAGTAATATTGCATATTTTCATTGGAAAAAGATGGATGGATAAGAAGCCACAATTGTATAAAATTGCATTAAAGAAAGAGGATTTTTTTTCATGTGTTGGAGAATGGTTGAGTTTTATACAATAAATTTTATTTTATTTTATTAAATTATTTAATTCAAAAGACTTTCCCAAACAAAAACATTATATATTACCTTTACTTTCCAATTATCCTGTTATTATTTCACATGTACTATTTTTATCATACAATTTTATTAAATTTTTTCTCTACAATTTAAAAAGATAAACATATATATCAAAATAATATAATAATTTTTATTTTATTATATTTAAATATATAAAAAAACTAAAATAAATTTTATGAAGAGGTATTAGTCATAGATGATGGGAGGTATGATAATATTAAAAGAATCTAATAATTTACTTTATAACAAAATTAAAAGATAAGTTATATGATTGGATGATACATTTAATAAGTTTGATAAATCATCTTAAAAGATAATTTCTAATAATTGAATGACATATTAGATAAGTTCCTTCTATATTTTGGTAGTCTTTGGTGGGTCCTTCTCATTTCTTGCAAGGCCTTTTTAATGATCTCATGCTCTAGATTCTTCCCTAAGCTCCATCTACGATCATGTTTGTTGCCACATTCAAGATTTAAGTTTAAATTCACATGGCTCTATTCTAAGTTGCCACAAATGAAGCACACTACTTACTCCAGGTCTTGGCCTCTAGTTGTTTCATTTATTTGACCTAGTAGTCTGCAAGAGGTTTGTGTTGCTCTCTTATTTGTTAGTATCACCCAGCGCTCTTTTCTATTTATTGTTATGGATCTAGTTTCAATCCTTGGTTAGATGGTAATTATATATATCTACAACCACCTTAGGTCATAGGATCATTGTCCTTGCATTTCCAAATCATTGATCTCCTCCTTTGTGTCTTGGGCCTCATATAGTGTGATGTCATTTTGTGGCCACATGGCACTATCACACTATCTCTCATACTAGTATTTGTCTAACAACTATTTCTCATTATGTCATTGGTTGGCAATGTCATGTCATTCACAATGGGACCCTCCTTTTTCTTGTCCAATTCTGAAAAGGTTAACAAACATGTGATGCATTATTTGTTATATGGTGCACCTACACACTGCCAAACTATTGTCACTTTGACAACTATTAGGGGAGAGGATCCAATGGTTGGGAGGGGTCCTATTGTTCATTTTTTGGTTATATAATTTAGTCTTGCAACATATTTACACTATACATTGTAAAAGCTTAGTTCATATGTAAATCAAGAAATAACCAAATGTTAATCAAGATATATTGTTACATGAACACATGAAAACTTAATAATGTTATAAAAAATCATAACTACATTCATTAAAAAATGAAATAATTACTTGCTTCCTTGATATAAAATATCACAAGAATCTAATTTATAAGTGTATCATTTATAAAATAAGGTGCTCATCTAAAAAAGTATTATTGTTATGTGGAAAAATACTATTCTTATGTGTACAACTATTGGGGTGACAATGTATATGCATTAGAGTACTTCATATCATATGTTTGTCTTGCTACAAATATAAAAGGTGAGCACAAAAAATACATTGTATTTTATGATGAAATGTGAAAAATGTTATATGATCATTTAAAGTTAAATATAAGTTGTATTTTTAATAGTAATGTGTTTTTATAACAATAAGAAAATATACTATTCAATTTAAATTGATTATCCACTTTTTTCACATAAGCATAAATCATCTTGAATTAACAGTTTTTAACTACAACGATGGATAATCTCCAATTTCATGCTATAGAAGCTACAAGAAAATTTATAAACTTTTGATCATATTCAAGAGAGAGTTTGCATATGAATTTCTCTTTATTGAATTCTACTCAAGCTTTATAGACTTGATGGCTATGGTTATCCATATAATTAGCTGTAAAATATGAAATTAGGTCTATAAATTCTACAGGTAGTAAATCATTATGTTCACTACTTTTCAATTTATTCATAAATCAGCAAAATTGTACAACCTATTAGTTAGAAAAAAACACAATGAAAATGATGGATTTCACATAGCTACTTAGATTGATAATAGGGGTATTACCTAACTATATATATTTCAAGTTTTTGGTTTATAATTTAAAGACTACGCTTTGAATAAAAAATTTATTGTATATAAATTATTGGATATCAAAAACATTCCACATATTAATCTCAAGGAATAGAAAGATGATTACTTTCCCTTTTTACCTCAAATCTATTATGGAAATATTTACATAAATAGTGGGATATTCTATTATGAAGGGCGAAACTCCATTTGTTGCTCATATGAAGGGCTCACATTATTGTTTCCTAGTCCAAATCTAAATCAAAGTAAGAAAAATCTCTAGTCTATTATCTATGAACTATTTGCTTCAGTACAACTTGTATAACATCTAATGAGTGTCAAAAGTTGCCTAGTGCGAAGTTGAGAATGAGCCGAGTTCATAAGAAAGGTTGTTGAGCAATCAAGAGATATGGTCATTAACGAACGTTGCAGGTAGAGTGAGTCTAAATATAGATGACAAAAGCAAAGATTATCAAGAGAATTTGGGCCTCCATGGAATGCTTCTCATAAAAGAAACTCAGCTAAAATTTCCTATAAATAATCATGATTTTTCAAGGCATATGAACTTACCTGTATAAAGGATCACAAAGGCCAATGCCCCTATGATTCTTCCATGAAATAAAATATTTGCCATATACTACGCCATTTGTATGAAATTGCACTTCGATTTCTAGTCGCACTGAAGAAGCATTTAAGGTGAACAAAGCTTGAAGAAATCTTTCTACAGTCGCTTGCCCAACTTGTAAACACCTCTGCAACTCGCCTCAACCCCAAACACCTCCATTCACACCTTCCTTCTACCTTTTCTTCCCAAAATGGAGCCCGAAATTGCAGATTTATGGAGGGTTATGAGTCTATTTCCCTCTGTGCGTTGCCCTTCATTCCTAGCTGCGAATTTGCTCTGTTCTCTCTCCGTCCCGCGCGATTTTCATTGCCCTCTCTTCAGGGCATACCCTCTGTCGACCTCTGCTGCTCACGTCTTGAGGGAAAATATATCTCTTACTACCTGAAATCATGCTTTTACGGTGGGTCGTGAGTCCATTTTCCTCGGCATGCTATATCTTTTCCACATCCTATAGTCTTCTCAGGTACACCCATACCTTCGCGAAACATTGGGGGAAAATGGCAGGGGTTTCATGCCTCACTAAATGCACCGTCTCCCATCTTTTTTCTCTTTTTTATTCTTTGTGTCACCCATACCCATGCTTTTACTCTCCTATGTGGGATGTGACAAAACTTTTTAAATTTTTAAAAATATTATTTTTAAAAAAATATTATAGACTAATCACCAAAAAAAAAAGAGAGAGTATACATTATGGAAGCACTTCTTAACGCTAATGTGTTGGGCTAAATCAAGGAGACAAGACAACAAGAAACATGTAAAATAGGCTACAACATGAGTAGATCACAAATTGAAGAATCATAGTTTTTTCAAAGAATTAGTGATTCCCTTGTCATCAACCTTAGAAGCTAATTTTTATAAGAGGAATCTTCAAAGAATCATTCTACATCCTTAGTCTATTGATTATTGAAAAAAGAGTTGTTCAAACCTCAAAATGAGAGACAATGTGAGGCTTTGAGGAAATTCCTACACTTTCTTGAAGCACGAAAAATCACATGGCTAACCATATAAAAAGAACGAATGTCAACCACAAGAAAGAGAATAACACAAATATTCCTTGGTAAAAATCCCAACCTCTAAAGCACCAAACCAATGTATTATTTAACAACAATAAATTTGTTACAATATAATATCATTCTTACATCTATGGAGATCAACATCCTCTTTTCTAGAAGAAATTTGATAGCATAACCTTACAAAAACTCCTTATTTTAATGTCTTTTTCTCAAGCCTTCAATATATACACTCATGAAGGCTCATAAAATTCCATAAGGCATTACCACGGGTCCAAACAAGGTCCCAAAATACCATGGTATAAATTCATACAATCTACACTCCATTATTTGACATTTACCACCTTTAGAAAGATGCTCTATGATGTGCATCATAAATGGGTCAAGATTCCTAATCCACTTTGTAACCTCCCTCTTAATCATGCTCTTACACATCATAACATCTCTTACACCATCTCTTTGTCCTAAATGCTCTTACACATATTTCATGACAATACATTCTCTTACAAATATATTTACACATATAAATGCCAAAATAAAAACGATTACACATGACATAATGGCCAAAGCGTAAAGTGGAACATCATATTTCATTATGACACACAATATAATAAATAATTAAACAATCCAAACATTAGGATTCAGACAAAAACCAAAAAAAATCCAACATAGAGATGGCTTGTTGGGAGGAGTCAACCAAAAATTAGAAGTGTTTTGATACAAGAAAAAAAGTATTTTTTACTAAAAGAGAAATTTTCAAATCTATTAGTATATAGCTTTTAGTTCTTTTAAGTTTTATTAATGATATATTAGTACTTAGGAAAATATAGTGTAATTTATATGAAATATATAAAAAACTTCTATGAATTTATTATTATTATTTAATTTTGATGAAAATACCTAAATTACTTCAAAGAAATATTACAAACTAATCAGGAAAAAACGGTAGTCAGTATGCAAGCATGCCTCAAATCCAGTGCATTGGGCTAAACTAAAGAGACAAAACAACAAGAAACAAGCCAAAAATGCTACAATAGGAGAAAATAAAAAATTAAAGAATCAAAGCTTTCTTTTAAATGAGTGATTCACTTGTCATCAACCTTAGTCTTCCCTTGAAGAAGCCAATTTTGATAGAGGGAATCTTCAAGGAATCTATATACACCCTTAGTTTATTGACTGTTAAGAAAAGATTCATTCAAACCCCAAACTAAGAGACAAAGTGAGCATTTGAAAAGAGTTCCACCATTGCTTGAAGCAACAAAAATCACACGGCTAACCACATCCTCCATCTTTGAAGGAGTTAAAATATTTTTTTCATCACTTATTATCTATTGTTCTACCTCATTATGATTTTCTCTAAATACAACTTTAGGATCTCCCTCCAAAAGGTTTTCTTCCTCTTCATTCCTATGCATTTCTCTCAAATGGACTTCAAAATGATTATGCAAATCCTTTTCCAAAGGACTTTTAGAATTACAACCTAATATTTTTAACCTATTTTAAAGAACAATAGCTTTACTCAACTTGATAGCTTAATTTTGTTGACCATTTTTTTTCTAGATATGCTTGTTCACTTTGGTTGTGATGAAAGTGTGTTGAGATTTTGCTAGGATGCCTAGAGCATAATTTATTTATTTTCACAATCTTAGAAAAATGGTCATATTCATAGCATTTGTTACATTTGAAAGGTAATTGATCATAGCTCAATTTCTACATATATGACCAACCATCCAAATTTAGCTCAATAACTTCAATAAGACCTTTTTTTAAAGCTACTTCCACAAATTTGAGCAAATACAAAGTTTCCTTTTGGCTCAGCCTTGTCAATGAGATTTTCCAAAGCATTACCAATGGTAGACAAAGATTTACCATCCCAAAAATAGAGGGAGATGCGACAGTTTTACCCAAACAAACATTGCATTGAGTATATTTTATATTGGACTAAAATCCATGTACTAATGATTCTAATATAATCATTTTGTCCCCATAAAATATGGGCTACTTCAAAATATTGAATCTCTGTCCTCTTTTAGTTCAAACAAGAAAGTATGGATTCATATGAGCCATAAAACCAACCCTTCGACAATATTTTCTAATGGAGATTGATTCAATCATCTATGGTTTTGAGTATTGACCAAATACCCATGATTTAAATATAATCATTTTGCTCCCATATAATGTGGGTCACCTCTAAACATCAAATCTTTGTCCTCTTTAGCTTCAAGAAGAAAGGATATAATCCTTTTCCATAAAACAAAATGCTTATTATATTCTTCAACTAGAGTTCCAAATAGAGATTGATCCAATCATCCATGGTTTTGAGTATTGACCAAAACACCCATGAACATTCCAACTAAAACATTCTTAGAAAAAGCTAGAGCTCGGAGATTGGCCTAATCTCCCCCACAAGTATACCCCTATATGGCACGCTTTCAAGGAGGAAATTTTATTCAACATTTGGAACAATAGAAATGTTGCATTGTTTAATCATAGCATTGCTAATAAATTTTTTTCTTTGTACACTAAAGCTATGATTTGCTCTAATGTTCTTATGTAGTTTCAAATGCAAGTTGATAAAGTTGCACTTGAAGTCTCGCATCTCCATGAGTTATTGAACCATTGGGAGAATGCCCCTTGCATTGTGGCCCAGGTGCCTTCCAACTTCACCCCTCCTTGAGGACGTAGGTGAGGATGTAGCCACTCTTCTAGAAAGAGACAACTGAGGAGATCATGAGTCTTGCTCTCGTGGTCCTCTACCAAATCCCAAGATAATGTTGCCCATAAAGGATGGCCTCAATCTTCATGTCTACCATCTCCTCGGTGGGACACTAGCTAGTCGAACACCAAAAAATTTCCTCATGTTCCCCTTACTATTTCTTATGGTCACACTTAGTTGCCCCTAAAGGAGAATGTTGAAGATAACGCTTCATTGGCTAGGAGCCAATTGAGTATTCTAACCTTGGTGATGTTTGAGGGAAACTTGAGGATAAATATTGTCTTCCTTGTGGCATAATCATAATTGCAAACATATTACATTTTGTTTTGCTAGATTCATGGATGTGCTTTCATATCACCCTCCCTTTTTTATAAATATTGTACCATTTTCTTTAAATTAATGCAAAGTTTAAAAAATATATTCATAAATAAATAAATAAAGGTTAGAATTTTTTTCATAGAGAAACATGACTAAAAAAATATTTATATGCCATTTTCAACTTTCTAATAAAACAAGAATGTGATGGTTTAATTATGAACCTCCACTAGCTTCAAAGACTAGGGCTTTGAAATCATTCAACTGAAAATCAAAAGCAAAAGAAATACCTTTAAAGGATAGATAAGGACACCCCTCTCAAGCTCTACATCATCAAAGGCTGTCATGGCTGAAGGCTGGCCTTTGCTGTTTTTTTCATTGCATGTTTCTATCATGCCCTAACCCTTCACCCCCAATTATTTCATGTTTTTTTCTGATTCTCAAAAGAAAATTTCCAATTTCAATGAAGGGTTCTAAAATATTTTTATAACAATACAAAGAAACTTTATCTCAAGTTTTTCAATATATTTGACAAATTTCTATAAGAAATTTACCACTTTTCAAGATTTTTCTATAAGATTATAATAGCTAACAAATAGTTTATTTGAAATCTTCTAGAATCTAAATAGTGTTCAAATCTTTTTCTTTGTTTACACCGAAGGTGAATCCAATTTGAAAGAGACCAACCTAAAATTTAAAATCAACAGAACAGTCTTCCTCACAGAGCTTGCACTATGATCAAATTGATCATCGCTGTTATGGTCTTGTCTCACCCGTATTAGATCAAATTTCAATATTTTTATTAACATCATGGCAGAGTACTTAGGAAGCATCATGTTACTGTCAAAACGAGCTAGATACTTGCACATTGCATTTACTAACAATCCCACTTGTACATTAATTTGTTGGACTGTCCACTCACCATCCTGTTCATCATTTTTTGCCATTTCTTTGGTTGTTTTTTGCTATTTTTTGTTGCTTTCCCGTCACTATTGGTTCTCACTCCTCCAAACTCTTCCTCGTTGATATTGACCTTTCACTTCTCCAATTTGGTGAGCTACAGCCTAAAAATAAGGTTTTGACGAGGGTTTAGAGTATGTTTATTAAAATGTGAGGATTGTAATGGCTTTTGTTAGGGTTTCTCATAACTTGAAGAAGCGATCTCTTAATATTAGTTGTTAGCAAACTATATATCTACCTTTCCTTGAATGATATGATAAACAAAGCGATTTCCTGTGCATTTAATCATATGTGGCCAAGGTATTCACTTGATTTCTCTGTGAATCATTTGTTAGTATTTCATTCATTTTTACATTTTTTTAGTTTTTTCATATTTCATTGAGATACATTTTCTGTCCGTTAGAAATTGAAATGGTGATTTGTAAAGTTCAAGTTAAAATTTTACATGAGCAATATTTACAAATACATATCGAGATTTATGTTTATTAAAATGAAAATTATGACCAAGATCCTAATAATGAGCGCATTTAGGTTTTAACATTACGACATCCTTTACCCTACATAATTAAGTATATATTAGCATAATTAATATATAATCTATATTTTATATAACAAAAAATAAATTATAAATAATATAATTATATTTATTATTATTATATATTGTATTTTTAATAATTATACTTATTATTTTATATATTGTATTTTTTAATTAAAATGAAAATTACAGTCAAGATTCTAATAATGAGCACATTTAGATTTTAGCATTACAACATCCTCTACACTATGTAGTTAAGTATTTATTAGCATAATTAATATATACTATATATTTTATATAATACAAAATAAATTATAAATAAAATAATTATACTTATTATTATATATTATATTTTTTTAATAAAAATATTATATATATAATGACACCACGGATAATATAAAATAATTTGCACATAATTATGATTATAACGTAATACGCAATTATCCTCCCTTATTCCTCGACTTATTCCTTTATCTTCTACCTCGATCTTTATCTTCCCCATTTCTCCCTTCTTTATCTTCCCGATGATTTTCTCCCATTCTTTATAGATTAATCGCATCTTTATCTTTGATCTTCCCCTTTTCCTTCTCCCCGATCTCCTGACGCGACACTTTTGCCTTTACTGTTTAGAGAGTTTTTATTTTATTTTTTTATTTTTTTTTCAGTCCCTTCATTTCATTCTGTGGCCTCCTTCTCCTCTTTTCCTTCTTCCTACTGTTTCCTTCTTCTTCTTTCTTCCTTTAAATCCATCCGTCCGTCCGAGAGGTCGACGCACTTTGTCCTGATCCTGATCACTGTCGATTTTGTCGATGACGATGGACGATTTTGAGCGGATGATATTTTTCGTCACGAATGATTCTGACGCAGCACTGACTGAAAAACGCCCGCCTGGCGATCTCCTGATCTGACTGGACGATCTGTCGATCTGTCGATTTGATCTTTGATCGTTGATCTGATCGATCCGGATCTGACGTTTGTCGAATTCTGATTTTGATCTTTACTGATCTTTGATCCGGATGACGTCGACGCAAAACGATCCTCCCTATATCTTTATCTCTATATATATCACTTCCTATCTCTATCTCTATCTTTTTATCTCTCCCTCTCTCTCCCTCTCTATATATTTATCTCTTCCATATCTCTCGCTCTCGCTCTCTCTCCCTCCTTATTACAAACATAACATGAGCTTGTTGGTAATGGAGCTTGATTATCTTCCTAATTGAGAGGTTTTATTTCAATCATGTTTTAATCCTTGTAAGTGGATGCATAGTTGATTTGAATTTATAAATTCTTCATTGAGACCTTTGTTACATAAACAACATCATTTGTTGAATGGCCTAAAATTGACCAAAATTAGTAATTATTAAATGTATGCAAAAAAAAAAACCAAAATTTATCCTTATTGACCTTCCACACTTCTTTGGTGTACCTATTGCACACTAAGGTACAATTGCTAGTTTTAAATTAATCAAAGTTGAAAGAATTTAAAAAAAAATAAAAGGTAGTTCAAAAAGATGACTGAAAGGGAAATGAACATTGCCCAAATCTTTGAGACATGGGCGTCGCCAATTTTTTTTAAAAAAACAGTATTAAAACAAATCTCCTAATAACTACTTGCCCTCAGAAGTGGCTTCTAATATTATGCAGCGTCAACCAAAATAAATTGCTTAGGAATGCCAAAAATAAATGTAATAGATGAAAAACAACTACAAAATCTACCACAGGAGTTTGGACTCTAAAGCACTACTAGATTAAGGGAAAGAGGCCCTTGGTGGGTAGGGGTCCAATGGGGGTATAGAAGTAGGCCTGAGTGGACCCCATAGTAGGTAGGCTTAAAATCGAATAAACTTACACTTAATATCCAATTGCAAAACACTTTTATCCATAAAGTACACAAACAGACAAATCATATGATGCCACATTAGCGCAACGGTATTACATGACTTAGTGACCCACAATCGGTCTCACCTTTTTTTTGGGCTTTTTTAGATACCTTGACAAAAAACATGCTAATGTGGCATCATATTTGATGATGTGGCCTTGAAACCAATTTTTATAAGCAAGGGACTTGCCAAATAAGCTGTTGTACAAATTTGAGAGTGATTTGAAATTTATACATAAGGTTTTGAGAAGCGCAAAGTTAGGGTGGCCCACTATAGACTTCCCTCCCTTATTCATCCCTGCACCATTACCATTACCACTATAGATACTTCCATGTGTAGGAGAGGAGGTATCACGATGGAATGGAGTCCACCAGAACATTAACATATGCAAATAAAATCAATGTGAAATTACAGGCTTTGGTCTTTTCCCTCAGGATAGATAGGCTCGGGAAGAAGACCCAAACATGAGAACCTAAACAACTTAGGCAGTCTAACACAGAAGGATCTTGCAAATACATATGTTCCATCACTCAATAACATCATTGACCAGCTTCTATCTTGAAGCGATCCAAAACGCTCTTCCTTTTCAATCCCTGGCTCCGGAATGCCTGAAAGTATTCTTCATACCTGTATCCTCTGTACAGAGCCGGATGCTCCTCATCCACCATGGATTCTGCAGGAGAAATGAAAGCATCCACCGAAGGACCATAGAAGGTAGGAACAGATATACGAACAGCGGTATTGTTCGTTACAGCCCGATGCTCGACGCTCTGGAATCTCCCATTGCTCAAAACCTAATAAAAACATTTCAAATTTCAGTACATTAAAAACAAGTTTTGAACGATGGGGAATTCTGAATATAGTTTTGATCTGCATATGCTACTCATCATCTGAGAGGATAAGAAAGCAGATCTTACATAGATAAAAGATCATGATGAAGAAAATTACTTATATATATAAAGAACCCAGATTTATCATGCCCAATTTTATTCGTAATATTATGGGTCGGGGAAACTTGAAGTATTTAAAATTAAATCATATATATTATTATAAACCTGCAACTGATCTCCCAAATTCACCACAAAGGCATTGGGTGTGGGTTCTACTGCAACCCATTTTCCATCTCTGAGCACTTGCAGGCCGCTAACAAGTCCTTGCATTAGAACAGTGATGCCTCCTGGATCTGAATGAGGTGCTACGCCAAGTGTGAGATCTGGATTTGGGCATGAAGGATAGTAATTTATGTTCATCACCTGTCTATGCTTCTTAAAGATTGTATTCAAATAATCAGAATCCTGCCCCATAGCTTCAGAAATTGCAGCCAACAGCTTTAAAGAGAGGGCTCTTATTTCCTTAGCATACTCCCCTGCAATCTCTCTGTATTACAAAATAAATAAAAGACTCATTTCTGCTTCTTCTTTGAAAATTCTTGAGAGAAATTTTGTTCATTTTGGTTTTTGGGTTACTACCTGTAGATTGCAGGTTTTTGAGGCCATGTATGGATGAATTCCTCCAGAGGATGACATGGCTGTGTTAGAAAATCCACCCAGTTAAGGAATTTGTCTTTGGTGATGTTGAAGCTTGTAGAAAGCCTCACCAATTGCCTTGTGTCCTCTGAACAGAGGGATGCCCTATCTTCTAGGGGCATTTCGAAGAACTCTTTGGCAACGTCCATCATGCTTTTCATCAAAATCTCTGGCACCCCATGGCTCACAATCTGGATGTTTCATAACATTTATTTACCAAATTGAAGCAGAACCAGATAAGTTGGATTAAGGGAAAAGAGAAAACAAATGACTATTTTACCTGGAAGAAGCCATCCTTCTTACATGCACGCTTGATCTCATTCACCACAGATTTTCTAGCAGGACCATCTAAATCTTTGAGGTCTATTACTGGAATTCTATAAGAATGAGAAACCTCAGCCATTTGGGGGCGTTCATTGGGGGGAAATATGTAGTTCTCCTTAACTTCGAGATGGTTGAATCCATTGGACAGGAGTTTCTCAACAACATCGAGATGGGTCTCAACATGGGCTGTGGATGACATCTCGCAAGGGAACAAACAGGAAACCCTTCAACTGGACTGGAACTGTTATGGATTTTCTCAAAGAAATGGGATTACTTTGGATTGAGGAAGTGTAATGGGATTGCTTTCATCTGACATAGACGATTGACAAATGTTTGTTTTCATTGAAAAGTGTCACTTACTTGCAGCCAAGCTCTGATCTTATGAGAGCAATAATTGATCCTGCTCCGTTCGAAGAAGAGGCACCTGTAAGATATATGTATAAATTAATATATTGTTTAATAAAAAATAATATTACACAATTTCATCATAAAAAGGTGGATGGATAAGAAATCACATTTTTTTAAATATACAATGTGTAAAATTCTATTTCATGTGTTTGTATGAAGAAAGAGATTTATTAGTATTAGAGAATTGCTCAGTTTTATGTTATAAAATTTATTTTATTTTGTTAAGTTTTTCACTTCAAAATACTTTTCTTAAATAAAGTTATTGTATAGTATCTTTATTTTCTAATTATTCTATTATTATTTTATATAATATAAATGTACAATTATTATTATACAAGTCTATTACATTTTTTCTTTATAGTTTAAAAAGATAAATGTACATTTCAAAATAATATAATAATTTCATTACAATCCAACAATCGATGCATGTTTATCATGGGTGTCAATACATCTTGTTCCACCTTATTTCCATGTACCTACATGTCAACCTAATGGGTCTATTGCTTCCTTCACCTTATCTTGCTGCAAAATTTTGAAGTTTTCAAACCTATTTGCACTTTGTGCAAACTTCCTTCTCTTCCTTGTGTTTATGCCTTCTTGCCTAGGTTGTTCACTATCTACTTACATGTATGATTGTACCTCATGCATATATTTTGATGAATTTGTTGTTAAATTCAATACTAGTTTTACTTCATTTTATCTGTAAGTCTATTACAAAGTAGAGTTGTGGACTTTGCAAGCACATGTGCACTTTAGGTGAGATTACCTTCTTCTTTCTCCTTGTGAAACTTTCCTCATATAATTTTAGAGTCCACTCGCACATTCACTTTTGGTGCAGAAAAAGAATTCCTCCCAAATTTACTTTTTTACTTGATCTTCATGCTCTTTACAAACTTTTAGAGTTTGCAAGCATCTTTGTACTTGGTGCAAACTGCTTCTTTTTTTTCATTTTGCTTCCTCACATGCTCTCTTTGATTCCCTCTACTTTGTGAGCTTCTCCCTTCTTCATACAATTTCCTAAATCATGTTGAGTTACAATCCCTATCATGACCACATTATGGAATTTCAAGGTTCCTAAGGACACACACAATCCTAAGTTGGACTTCTACCAATCTACCTAATAGCTCTACCTACTCCAAGCACAAATATGGATTTCATTAGTACTCTCCTAGAGCTCGATATGATTGTTGAAGATTCCCAAAGGCATATCAATACTCTATGATATATCACCAAAGCATTGATTCATGTACAAATAATATGATGTGCATGCAAAAGGATACATCTTGATAGCTAAATCTATACAAGCATGATTCAAGTAGCATGGGTAACATCAATTCCAATAGAATATCCTTTAACTGCACCCAAAAGGACTACCAATATAATGAAATAAAAATAAGAGGAAAAAAATGAGAAATTGGAAGATCAATAGGGGGTATTGTAGTAAAAAAAAATGAACAAGGAGAAGAATCCTTCCCCTAAATGATGTGGTAGAACTTTTTGTTCAAGCTAAAAAAGTCCTATTGATTGCAAGCACATAGTTATATTGTATTGCATTATCTTTTTATAACCATATTTAATTTGAGC